>QAXK01000026.1:0-25915 GCA_004335735.1 Chlorella sp. KRBP
CAGCGACTCTTGCAACCCCAGCGCGTGAGGCGGAGCGCGGTGGCGCTGCTGCGTGGACGGCGAAGCCTGCGGGAGGGTGCCGCCGGATGCGATGCCGGCGGCGATCTCGGCGGCGAGCTGCTCGAGCGCGCCGTTCGCGACCGCGAGGTGCGGCCCGGCGAAGGGGGCGAACGCGTTGCTGCTGCCGTTGCGGTCGCGCTGCAGCGTGTCCATCTCGTCCTCAATGCCCTGCGAACAAACGCGCAAACGGGTCCGCAGGAGACGGGATCGCCGCAGCGGCACAGAGCTGGCACAGATCTTGGCTTCGGGCCCATGGGTTGCGCGACGCGGTTGCGCTACGGATAACCAAAGCGCGCACCTGCATCGCCAGGCCCAGCTTCGCGGCGTGCTCGAACAATGCGTCCACCTGCCTCTGTCGTGCCACGAGCTGCTCTCGCAGGCGCGCGCACTCGTCCTGCAGGCGCACCTCCCGCTCCAGAGCAGCCGTCGCGACCGTCTGCACAAGCAGCACGCAGGTGGGGGCAAACAAGTCCGCAAGCGTTTGGGTGCCGGTTCGGTGAGATTCATCCCCGCACTTCGCATCGCCGCCTCCACCTCGTACCTGCCCCATCCCTGGGCCTCCACCTACTAGCCCACCTTCCCACCCACTTCACTCACCAGGTGGGAGGCGCCGAGTTCACGCTCCACCGCCAGCGCCTGATGCAGCCCCTCCACCTCCTACCTGCCCCGACCCTCTACCTCCACCATCTACTACCTCCACCTCCCCACCCACTTCACTCACCAGGTGGGAGGCGCCCAGTTCACGCTCCACCGCCAGCGCCTGACGCAGCCCCTCCACCTCCTCCCTGCCCGCCTCTGCCTGACGCCGTGAGCCCTCGAGGGCTTGCCCCATGAGCCGCAGCTGCTCCTGAAGCCCTAGGGCTTGGCTGGCCAGGGCGTGCTGCTCTGCCCGCGACACCTGCACCCACGCAATGCAGCGCCAAGTGGTTTTGCGCTGCTCGCAAGACGCACACCGTGCCTTGGCGCCGTGCTGCCTTGGTTGATACGGCCTGACGCCCCGTCTGCAAATCTACACACATGGTGGTTGCACCTTTTATCAACCTGTTGCAGGTGGCCATGGCACAGTGCCTGTTTGCGAACAGTGACGAACGGATGAACAGATGATGACGACCCATGCCCTCACCTCAAGTGCTGCTTGCAGGTGCACCAGGTGCTCCTCGCCCTCCTCCCGCACCCGCTCAGCCTCACGGGCCGCACGCTCCAGGTCAAGCTGCAAGCCACAAGCAAGGCACACACATACGTACCAGCACGCATCAGCGCCCAAAAAGCTAGGGTGATGGCTAACTCTTCTAACCCAAGGGTGCCTTGCAGCAGGGCGGCAGAGGTGTTCGCATCAAATGCTGATGGGCTCCGCCCCTCAGGGCACACCTGTGTGTGTACGTCTTGTTGGGCCTCCCGCTGCAGCTCCAGCACACGGCGCCACGCGTCCTTGCCCTGCAGGTGCGCGAGAGCACGCGCACATGCCACGACGCTTCAGTTAGGGTTTGCATTAGGGCTGGCAACCCATGGCAACCCAGCACAGCTCCAGCACACGGCGCCACGCGTCCTTGCCCTGCAGGTGCACGAGAGCACACACGCGCATGCCACGACGCCTTGGTGAGGGTTTGCGTTAGGGCTGGCAACCCACCACAACACCAGCACTCGCGGCGATGCGTGCCCGGTCACTCGCATGCCACCTCCCACCACATGAGAAGCCAATGAGCTACCACTGTGCTACAGTGAGGGTGGTGCCGGCGCTAGGAACACCACCCGCTGACCATTGCGTTCAAGCAGGCAGGCAATTGCAAGCAAATGCCGGACCTGTACGTGGGCGCCGGCCAGCTGTCGCTGCAGCTCCTCCACCCGGGTTTCAAAGTGCGCCACCAGGGCCTCCAGCTCCTCGATCCGCCCCTGCTGCTGCTCCCGCTCCTCCTCCGCCGCCGCCTCTGCTTGCCTCCTGCCTTCCGCAGCTGCATCCTTGGCGTTCATAGAGCCTGCAGGGACACGGTACACCACGACTGCCTGAGCTGCAGAGTTGAACACTGTGCCACTGCACCATGCTGCCCCGTGCCTCTTTCGCCCATCCTAGCAATGCGGCTCCGCTGCAGGTGCGCTCCCCGCACAGACAGGACGCCGCCCTGGGCCGCAACACCTCCTCACACTGCTGTCCCCCGCTGCTGACCCGTGCTGCCTTGGGCGCTGCGGCCTGACGCCCCATTTGCAAGCTACACTGAACCGTCTTGCCCTGCTGAACCCCGGGGACTTCTGGCAAGCTTAAATGATGCCCATGTGGCCTCACACCTGCATGCGCTGGTCTGGGCTGGTGCCTAATCTTGCGTCGCTGCTGATTTGTGCTGCCTTGGTTGCAGCAGCAGGGCCGGCCCGCTTACCTACGGCCCGCTTACCTACATATGGCCTCACACCTCACCTGATCCACTGCTGCCGCTCTGCAGGGCCGCCAGTTCCACCTCCAGCCTCATGCGCGCCTGATGGTCCTCCTCCGCCCTAGCCAACGCCGTGCGCAGCTCGGCACCCTGGGCATCAAGCTTCTCTCGCTGCTGCCTGCGTGCGTATGACACAGTGATCAGGCACAATCGTATTTTCTTGCCCGCTCTAGCCAGAGCCACCCGCAGCTCGTCTCCCTGGGCCTCAAGCTTCTCTCGCTGCTGCCTTCGTGAGGAGTTAGTTGGCATGTGCCAAGCACCATGTGCCATCAGAGCAGTAGCGAGTGCACCATCAGATGTGCAGCCTTGCTGGCACCAAAAGCAGAGGCCAGGATGGGACAAAGCCCCCGCCCACACACACTTGCCTGTGCTGCTCCTGTGCTTGCGCCAGGTCTTGCTGTGCCTTGAGACCAGTGAAGCGAGCCGCCTGCAGCGCTGCCTACAGCGGCACACGGCAGCAGCACAGCAGCCACCTCACCTACTGCCGCACTGCTGCGTGAGTGAGTGCAGCAGGGTCAACCCTAACCCTAACCCTGAGGAGCAGCACAAAAGCAGCGTTGCTGTTGCCGGGCCCACCTGCGTGCGGCTCAGCTCGACCTGTAGCTCCGCCATCTCCGCGTCCACCTGCATCTGCCGCCGCGCCGCCGCCACGCTCGCCGCCGCGTTGGGCACGCTCGCGCTGGTGCCCGCCACCACGCCACCAGCTGCAGCCACATCGCGATCCGGGTGGACAGGCGGAGATACAGTCACCGCGACATCCGTGCGCCGCCTCGCCACTGCGCCGGCGGAGGGAGGGGGAGAGGTTAACCCCGTAGCAGCTGCTGCGCCGGCGCTGGCGTCGGGGGAGACGTTCCGGCGCAGCGCGGCGATGGCTGCGGCGACGTGCGCACCCGTTGCGTTGGCTGCGACTGGCTCCGCATCAGCGGTGCTGGCTCCACGAAGCGTGCCGCCAGAAGGCGCTGGCGCTGCTGCCATCGTCACCGTCAGGGCTGCTGATGTTGCGGGGGCTGCGGCGGGCTCGGCGTCGACGGCCCGCACCAGGAGCTCCACCAGCGTGACCCTAAGCACCTGCACCATCCACGCATCCATATAGTCCCCTGTGATCTCCACTCGTGGAAGGCATCCCAACAGCTGCAACTCAAGCCTCACATCGCTGCGGGTGTGCCCATGGGCTGCCATGCTCCCCTCACCGTGCCAGGGTGCCGGACGTTGACCAGACAGCTTCCGCTGGAGCTACCACCACCACCACCACCACCACCACCACCACGAGCGCTGCTAGCGCCAGCGCCAGCACCAGCGCCAGCACCCGCACCTGCACGCACACGAATCGGCAAATCTCCTCATCGCCAGTTGTGCCCACACCACGCACCTGCGCACACCGACAACGAGGCGCTGGCAGCGGCACACCTGCCCCAGGCCCAGGCCCAGGCCCAGGCCCGCCTGCCCCACGCCTGCCCCAATGTTAGCCCTCACTCCTGTCATTCAGTTACAGCAGCACACCTGCCCCAGGGTCAGCCCTCACTCCTGTCATTCAGTGGCAGCAGTGCACCTGCCCCAGGGGCCCTCACTTCTGTCATCAGTGGTAGCAGCAGCGCACCTGCCCCAAGGGCCCTCCCGTCATTCACTAGCAGCAGCGCACCTGCCCCAGCGGACCTCCCTGCCGTCCCAGCTGCTTGCCCCGATGAGCCGCTGCCGTGCTGCACCCTCCACAGCTGCTCGTCAGGGTGCAGGTCCTTGGAGGGCAGCGCCAGGAAGCAAGGTTCACACGAGGGAGAGGCACCGGAGGGGTGGGGCGTACGGCCAGTCACCAGCAGCAGCGGCGCACTGCATGGCACCAGGGGAGGTTTTAAGGAAATGAGGGTGATGACAGTGCCTTGCGTTGCTACCCATCCGCTGCTAGCCATCCGCTGCAAGCGTTCCACTGAAAGCCATCTGCATGAGACGCATGCGCAAAGGCCGCAGAGGAGTGCTGGCAAAACACACGCACAGACACCGTGGCGGCATCCACACAGCTATAGACACACGCACCTGAGAGGGGCGAGCGTGAAGGCGCCCTCATGACGGTTGGACGGGCAGAGCCTGAACGAGGCGTGCAGTGGCACCTTTGCCAGCTGCTGCAGCGCCACCGCCGCTGTCGGTGACGACACCGCGCCGCCCGAGGCTGCGCCGCCTGCGCCGCTGCCGGGGCTGCCAAGCCATGCGCTGTACAGGCTGTAGGTGGCGGGCTCCTGCTGCTGCCGGCGTGGGTGGGACTTTGGCGCAGGTGGCTTTGGCGCGGAAGCCTCGGCAGCCGCGTGCAGTGGGTCCCGGACAGAGTAGGTGTCATCGGAGGCCTGCACAGACTTGTTGCTGCGCGTCACCAGCGCTACCAGAGCAGGCGCGCTGCCCAATGGTGCTGGCTGCTTGGGGGCGTGCGTCTGTGGCTGCGCAGCGGCGCCCTGCTCCTGCAGCCACAGGTGCGTGCGCTCCACGCTGCCATTGGTGGCTGCGCTGCGCTTGTGGGATGGTCTGGCTGAAGCCTCTGCTGCTGTGGGGTGGTGCTTCTGCGATTGCCGAAGCACTGGCACGGTGAGGGGGGGAGCGCCAGCCAGGCCCTGCGGCACGCCGCCTCCTTCGCTCTTGATGCGCCGCCCGTCCAACGCGCTGCCTCCATGGCCGCAGCGCGCATCGCCTGCTTGCTGCTCCGCTGGTGAGGGCTGTTGCTGCCTGGACGAGATGCGCAGCGCAGCGAGCAGGCACGCGGCGGACGACGCAGCGAGCGTCGCCGAGAACGCGTTCATTGCTCTGCTGCTGCTGCTGCCACGAGCTGCCACATCGGATGAATCTGTCGACAGATCGAAAGTTCAGATGACCTGCTGTGCCATGCTGCCAAGACGAGAACGCGAAGGGAGACCACAGGGTTGCCTGCTGCTGCCACAAGGGCCCTGGCGATGAGTATTGGTGCAGCCTCTTGCTTGCCTCTCCTGCGGTGATCAGTGCGCCTGGCCTCACGCGCTCAGTGAGCGTCCCGTCGTTGCCCAGGGCATCCATCTTGCAGGCCTTCACCTCACAGAGGTCAAGACAGGCTCAGGTTCCTGCTGGTGCGGTAGCCGCTGCTCCTTGGGCTGCTGCGCCGCCGCCGCCGCTGCTGCTGCCTGAGCCGCAGTGGGCGCTGTGGCTGCTGGTGCCGCCTTCTTCTTGGCCGCAGGCGGCGCCTCCCTTTGGCGCGCGATGCTGACGGCCCGCTCCAGGCCCATGGACAAAACGTCACGGACAGCGTCGCAGGCCTGCTGCACGGTGACCGCCATGTCCTCCATTTCCCGCTTTGTAAAGTCCTGGAGCACCCAGGCGGCGATGGGCAGGTTGACGCCTGCGCAGCAGCAGATCAGGTTGAAGGGGCTCAGCGCACACTGCGCACAGGCAGGCCGCCGTGGCGCCCGGCCCATTGCTGACCGTCAGGCATCGTCCCTTGTGTGCCGTACCCTTGCGTGCGTCTATGGCACCGCAACATGCACCTACCCGCTTGCAGCTCCCTGCCCCCGTCCACAAACCGCAAAGTGCCCCCCCGTCCCCCACCACGCGCACTCACTTGATGGCCGCCCGATGCCAAGCTTGATGCGGGGAAAGTCCTGCGTGCTGCCCAGTCTGTCCATGATGGACCGCAGCCCGTTGTGCCCGCCGTGCCCGCCCTTGGGCCGCATGCGCAGCGCAGCGTGGGGGATATCCAGGTCGTCGCTGACGACCAGGATGCGCTGAGTGGGCACCTGCACAATCGTCACGCAGGTGGGCCACAGGGTCATCGCGTGCTGCAATGCTTCGCGCTCTGGCACACGAGACGAGAGGCCAGTGCTGGGCACCCTGGCAGGTCCTGGCCTCTGTACTGGCAAAGAGGCATGCCAGGGCCTCTTTACTGGGCCCTGGCAGGGGCACCGTGAAGACCCAGGCCTGTAGCCACGGCACAAGCCCATCCGCTCTCTGCGCCGGTTTGCAGGCTGCAGAGAAAAGCCCATCCCCAGGATCCCACCCTGCAGGCGTACCTTGTAAAATTTTGCCAGGGCGGACACGGCCTCCCCCGAGTTGTTCATGAACGTGACAGGCTTGACGAGCAGCACCTGCGGGTCGCACATACACATGCGCCGTGGCAGCAGCAACCCAGTGAGTTGTGGCGCTGCGCTTCCATCCCTCTGCTCGTGGGAAAGGCCCCACACCATCATCACTGCATGGCGTTCTCGGCAGGCGTCATGATGCTGCAGCCGCCATCAAAGATTGTCAGGCAGGCCTCGCCAAGCAAAGTTCACATTGCCCCCACAACAGCCGTCTGGTGTGCGTGAGAGGTGTGCTTCCCCTTGCAGCCCATTCACCTGCTGCCCTTCCATGGTGCCCTTGCCCACGGCGGCGCTCTTTTCAAGCTTGCGGCAGTCGATGCCGTAGGCCTTGGCCAGCTCGTCAACCACCATGAAGCCCACATTGTGCCTGCACGCGGTGAAGGACGTGTGAGGGACTCACGGCACTTGTCCCCTGCGCCTGCGGCTCCACAAGCTAACCCTTGAGGCTGGATGCAGACATCACTGGTGTCACTGCATTTGCCGCAGACCGCTGCTGCACGCTGCATGTCCACTGCGCACTGCGAGCCCATGCGTGGCGAGCGCCCGGCGGCACCAACAGCAACGGCTGCGTGCCAACGGAAGCACCAGCGCGCACCTGGTCCGCTCGTACTGTGCACCTGCGCACTCAGCAGCAGTGGCAGTCAGTTTGCCGCCACCCGCGCCGCCACCACAAACGCCGGCTACCGCACGCAAGCAACTCACCAGGATTTCCGAGGCCCACAACCATCCAGAGCCCTCCACTGTCTTGATGCTGCTGTGGCTGCTGCTGTTGCTTCTGCGGCCTGGCAGCGAGGCCGGGGCCAGGCACGGCTTGCGCGAGCACCAAGGAGCGCCTCGCCCGCTTCACGACTGGCACGAGCGCTGCGGCATCTACGAGGTGCTGCGGCTGCGATGGAGGGGACGGCGCTGCGCGCTTCATCGCCGCTGGGGAGAGCAGCAGGAGCGCTCGGGGACTGCACTTGAGGCTGCTGCAGCCAGCGGTGCTGGTGGTGCGCAGAGCCAGCATGTTCTCCTTATGCTGCGTGGTTGCTGCCGGCTTGCCACTTGTTGTGTGCTGGCGAGCAGACGCATTTGGGAACTGCTCATGCGACGGCGTACCTCCCAACTCGCATTTGCAGGAGCACAAAGCATCAGGACCCACAGCAGCAACACCTTCAAGCTCATAGTCGGAAGGCCGAGAACGTGCACAATGTAGCAAGGGCGCTTCAGCTTCTCGCTGCCGGGCAGCGGCGGGCAATCAGGGGGAGCACGCGGGAGTGACAGCGCAGCAGCACGTGCAGGTGCATTGCGTTCAGTGTAAACGCGCATCGCAAGCTCCCTGTCAGAAGCTCTGCGCGATCGAGGAGGACGGACAATTTTAACGAAACAACAAACGACCTCGGCACCACTTGAAAGCCACGTGCCAAGTGCACATGCACACCCAGAGGAGGACAAACATCCACACACCCGCAGTTCCACGTGCACTTGCTTGGGCAGCAAAGCATCATTCCACGCTTATCATCACTCCCACGAAAACACGTCCCACGGTCTGTCTACTGCTCAACTGACGGCCATCAAACCTGGGGAGGCTCCCAGCCCCAGAAAACCGCAAGAGAAGCGGCTCAGGCAAAGGCACGAGAAGGCAGCCACTAGCGCCCCCATCCCACTACTGTATGGAACACCGTGCCGCAGCAAGAGCTCTGTTGCCTTTCCCAGTCTACAGGCTCGCAGCCCCACAACACATTGCTTGACGCTCCTGCAGGTGGCCAGGTGAGGCCTCCCCTGCATCCGACAGCGCTACGTTTCTGCTGCAAAGCCCCTCCTCTGCCCATCCTCTACCTCTTGACGGAGCCGCACTCCCTGGCAACCTCCGGCACTTGCTGATACCCGAGTTGTACACGTCACGCGCTCGCTTTCTGCATGCCAGAGGAGGCTCCCACCCGGTGGCCGGCGTATGTTAAGCTTCTGCCCTCAGCCCCCAACAACCTGGCGCACTCCCCTCCGGATACCTGGACCATGCAACTGCTTACGTCAACCTCAGGCCTCACGCACAACCCGGTTAGTCAACCTCACGTGTCACTCCGCTCAACGGTCGTCTCAACGCCACAAGACGCTCGAGGGTGCATGCAGCCAGCTGTCTTCGTTAGCGGTTAGGTGTGTCGGCGTGTGCTTTAGCTACATCAGTGCTGCCTTCGGGGTCTGTATTGCCTTCCTCCACTCGCACAATGTGTCCACCCTCAGCAAGCGTTTGGACGCCCGCGGCCCACCGCCCAGCCCCCAAACAGGAGAAAAAGGGTGCGCAACTCAGCTCAGTTCAGGCTCTAGAGCTTGGACCCCCACGCACACCTCTCACCTGCTTGCCAGAGATGGCCGCACCAGATGTAAAGCTTGACACACACAACCGGTGCGCATGGGCATTCCAGGCGCCGGCACAGCTACGCACCACAGCTGCCCACCTTCCCAAAAACGAGTCTCCCTTTGTTTGCAATCCCACCTGACGAAAAACGGCCGCAGCCGAGCCAGCAGCAACACGGCACACACACGCTGGCAACCGGTCTGCAGGAGCGAAATGCTGCACATGGCTCTTCGCCGCGCGTCGTGGGAGGCTTCTGGCACCCACATCTTGATCGTGATCCTTGGCACATGGGCCCCCTTGCCTGCGGCGTGTGCCACGGCTGGGAAGCAAAGCAAGACGGAGTACTCTTTGGATGAAGGCAGAGGGGAGTGGGCGCGGCCTTGAAGCAGGCAGGGCGCGGGGCGTTGGAACAGCATCAGCAGCCGAAGCAGGCATCAGCAGGAGGGCAGTGTGACGCAAGGTAGAGACCGCAGCAGGTACGGGGATGAAAATGAAATCAAAGGCCAGGACCCAGACCAGACCAGCTTGGCAGTAAGGGCAGGGGAGGCGAGGCGGTAGGGCGTCGCCCCGGCACTGCCTAGCACCTGTCGTTCCAGCCCACAGTGCTGCACAGCCGTGCGCGGGTTGAACAGATTGGGAGAGCCTAAGGCTCCAGAGGCCGAGGCAACATCATCAGGGCGCAGGCCACGGGCAAGCGTGCCCCGGCAGTCATCAGGGCGCAGGCCACGGGCAAGCGCGCCCCAGCAGTCATCAGGGCGCGGGTCGCGGGCAAGCGTGCCCCAGCAGCCGGAGCGAGCATGCCCACTGCAGCGCGCAACCACCAAACCATCACACACACACATCCAACTTTCCATCGGTGCGAAAACGGGAAAGGGAGGCTCGCAGCGGCGCCGTCCAAACGCAACACGCAGCTTTCCAACAACAACTCACCATGCGTGCCCACGAGGCCGCACGCCACAGCATGTCACACCACAGCACAGCACGTTGCGCACAAAACCAGCACCCGCAGCGTGCGGGCGCAACACAACACCACCGCTCGCGAGCGCAGCACGCCGCACAAACGTCCCACACGCCAGGTGGCGTCAATTCCACCACACGCCAAGAGAGTCTACACACGAACCATTTTCACTTCTTGCCGCGCATGTAGTGCTACTTACTCGTTTCAGGTTTGCTAGTATAAAAGACAGTGCCCCGTTGAGTGGCGGAGAAAAGTCTGTTGGAAGATGGTGGAGAATGCTACTTTTGCAGTGGCCGCGGCATCATCTCACGGCCGGTCCCCAAGGGGACTGGCCGGGTTGTTGTTTTCCCCGGCTAGGCAGAGGGCAGGGCAGGGTTAAGCGGAGCCGTGGGGGTGGGCGGGGCCAGCACGGCGACACGCGCCCCGCACCAACAGACCCGCGTCGTTTCATCCTACCCTTGTCGGTGCCTCACCCAGTCTGACAGTCCGTCGGGCCGACACAGATGGCTAGGGATGGATGGGGCTACGGTCCGTTCGTCAGGGCGCGGCGGAGGCTGGGTTAGGGACAGTCCATCAGTCCGAGGAGGGGTTAGGCATTACGGTTAGGGTCTGTCCATGGGGCGCGTCCAGGACGCCACACCAGCAAAAGCACTGTCCTGTCTAAACGGCACAGGCATCCAACACGGCACGTGCCTGCCAACGTGACTGCCAACATCACTCGTGGTCACCAGCCAGCGGGTTGTGGCCAACACAGGCCAAGGGCCCCGCAGAGGCCATCGTTAGTCCTGGCGAGCAGACGAGACGGACACACACACACACACAAAGGCGGGCAAACAAGACCCACAGCCATGACTCACAACCACACCAGCGTCAAACCACACGGCGCAGCGCATGCAAGTGCAAGGGCAGCACAGAGCACGCCCGCGCACACACACACACACACAATCTTCAGGCCAAAACCGCACGGCGGCAACGAACAAAGCAGCGCGCCAAGGGTCTAACGACTGGTCCTGCAGACGAGGGACTGAAAGAAAAGAGGAATGCACTGGTGATCACCCCGCCGGGAAGCCTGTGCCCCATGCAGCTGCAAAGCCCTCACAAAGCCCTTGCCAAAAGCAGAGCCGCAGGATTCGCCCACCCACGGGAAAACACCCCATGCGCACATCATGCAGTGCAGCAGTGCGGCACAGGAATGCACTGTACTCTTTGAATGCCTGGTGCGTCGCGCACCACTGCGCCCCTCACACAACTCCTCCCGCCCGTCCCTCGCAACGGCAATGCTCCCAAAGAAGCGACCGAAGGGGACAGCCACAGCTTCCTGCTTAGAGGACGGTATGCCAGGATGGATAAGCTTGGAATGAGTCTCGCCAAGGTGCAGCTGCAAACGCGCCCAACCTCTGCCCCGCCAGGTGGGCGCGGCAGCACGCAGAAGCAGCAGCTTGCCTTGGTGGCGCCGTGTTCAGGGTGGGTCGCCGCGGCTAGCTGCTGCTTTGCTGGCCTGCTACAGTACGCCCCGCCGGCAGACGAAATGCCCAAAGAGACCGTACGCTGTGCTGCGCTCTGCGCACCACCTGCCAACCACTCCACCAACCACTCCACCGCCACCCCAACCCAGCCAACCCACCCGGTGCACTCGCAGCCACCCGACCAGTCCATCCATCCCCTAGTGCGGTAGTACTTGCGTCGTAGGCGACCACACCGGGCAGCTCGCGCAGCGACGCTTGACGCCGTAAGGCCGGACCAGATCTGTAGCTTGGACGCTACGCGACGACACCCGGCAGCTCGAGCGGCAAGTCGAGGAAGTGCGCCGCGCCTCCCGCGTCCACCACCACCACGATGTCGACCACGCCGCCCTGGTCCTCCCCCATGCCGCTGCCGGCGAAGCAGCACGAGGTGAGCGCGGCGTCGGCGACAAAGAAGGCGAGCTCGCGGCCAGCATGCGCGTCCCACACGCGCACGGTGCAGTCCTGCGCGACAAGCAGCACCGCACGAACGGCGCGCGTTCAGGCTGCGCGGAGGGTCGAGGGCTGCGCGGAGGGCCGAGCACAGGCAGAACCGTGCCGTGCGGGATCCGACCAGTGTAACTGACCTGGGCGCAGGTGGCGAGGAGCGCGCTGTCGGGCGAGAAGGAGAGCCCCGTGATGTCGCCCTTGTGCGCCGGCAGCGGCGGCAGGCAGCTGTGCGCGACAAGGTCCCAAATCACCAACTGCGCACAGGGGCAAGCACAAGTGCACGCGAAAAGGATGAGTGGCTCCATCAACGCCGAGGTGGCAGGTGGCAGTGAGCAGGCAAAGTGAACTGAAGACTCGTCGGCTCACCGTGTGGTTCTCGAGCGCCACTGCCAGCAGGTTGCCGTCGGGGGAGAACTGCACCGCCACCGCCGGCGCGGCGTGGTCGAGCACTGCGACGGGCGCGCCGTCGTCGGTGCTGTGCAGGCGCACGCAGGGGCCGTAGCTGCCTGTGGCCAGGAGCGCCTGCGCGCGGGACAGCGAGTGGCCAAGCAAGTAGACAAGGCTGAGGAGCCTTCGTCGCAGCACGAACAGCTAAGAACGTCGCTACACCTGCTTCAGCGAGCAGTCGAGAATGGCCGCACGCACCTCGTCGTGGCTGAGCGCCGCGCACCGGATGCCGTCCGCGTGCCCGTCGCACACGGCGCGCACCACGGCGCCGCCGGCCTCCCACACCCGCGCCGTGCAGTCCTTGCTCCACGTGACCGCCCTGCGTCCAGCCAGCGCAGCCACAGCCTGCGGCGTCCAGCCCTTTCCGCCCGCCGTCAGGCCCAGCGCCGTGCTCGTGATCGACGCCGTCCCGCTCGCCACCGTGTCAGTGCTTCCGCGCTTATTCGCGCCCGCCTCGCTGATCCGCATCCCTTGCCCGCTGTCCCTGCCGCTCGCCACCGGACCATAGAGCGCTCCGCTGTAGATTGCGCTCCCGCTCAAACCAGCAGCGCCGCCGCTGGTCAGCAGGGCGTGCGTGGAGGAGCTGAAGTGCGCCCCCGCGCTGTCGCGCGTGCTGTAGTCGAACGAGGGGCTGGCGCTGTTGGTGGCAGCGGCGGCAGCGGCGAGCGCGCCCTCGGCGGCGGCGGCCTGCTCCTCGCCCGTGAGGCCGCAGAGCAGGATGCCGTTGACGCCGCCAGAGTGCACGTTGCGGCCAGCGCGCTCGCCGCGACCGATGAGCTGCGAGACCAGCTTGCCCGTCGTGAGGTCCCACACCGAGGTTGACGAGTCGAAGAGCACCACGCCCAGCAGCTGCCCGTCCTGCGACGCGTGCATCTCCTTGACGCGGCTGCCCTGCTGCCCCGGCAGCGACGACAGCAGCGCGCCCGTCGCCGCCTCCCACACGCACACGTGGCGGTTGGACGCGCCCGAAATGACCTGCGCACGACCAAGTCAGGCGGCGTTGTGGAAGTGCAGCCCAGCGCGTCGTGGGCCTGGCAACCAACAGCCCAGGCTGCAGCCCAGCCCCGGCACCCACCAGCACACAGCACATGCTGTTGCAAGTGGGCTGTCCCTCGATTGCCCTGGGTCACCGCAGCTGCAGCTCACCTTCTTTCCATCCTTGGTGACCAGCAGGTAGGTGATGGCGCTCGTGTGGCCCTTCATGGTGCGGACCGGCTGACCCGTGCCCACGTCCCAAACCTGCACGGTGGCAACAGGAGCACAGCGCGCGGTCACAGCAAAGTGAAGGGCCAGTAAGATGCCAGCGCGTGCGCCGGTGCATTGTTGTACACCGTGTGTTGTGAATGGAGGATGGGTATGTGCGCATGTTAGCAAGAGAGCAGCAGCAGGGTATGTGCGCATGTCAACAAGAGAGCAGCAGCAGCTCACCTTGACCTCGCCGTCCTCACACGCCGTCACCACCTGGTGCCCTCCGTGAATGGGCTTGACCTGCAGCCATGCAGGCACCACAATGCTAGATGAACGGCTTGGCATGGGCTTGTTTCACCTGCCACACGAATATCTGAACGCCAGTGGCTGCAGCAGATGCAGAGCTCGGCACGTGCTGCCTTGGCTGCCGCGGCCTGAAGCCCTGTTTGCAAGCTACACACTCACCGCCGTGATGCGGGCGCGGTGGCCCTGCACCTGCTGGTGCCCGTCCACATTGGCAAGGTCCCACACACGCGCCGTGCAGTCCTCTCCCGCTGTGACGGCGAAGCGGCCGCCGCCAGTGAGCACGAGCGTGTTGAGCGCGCTGGTGTGGCCCTCCAGCGTGGCCTGCACAGGCAATGATGTCACGTGCATGTGCGCATCAACCCATCAACCCATCAGAGGCGGTCGTTGCGTTGCAACACGCGCAGTCGTCCACTCAGGCCCGTTCCGCACTCGCAGTCCGGCCAAGGCGTTGTGATGGATCGGTTGGTTAACTGTGCAGCCTGAGGGAGAGAAGACAGTGCAGCAGCCATGCCATGCGTGCACAAGGCACGCTATGCCCACACAGGCACATTTATCGTGCTCACCAGCAGCTTGCCGGTGGTGCACTCCCACAGGCACACCAGGCCACACAACAGTGCAACCAGACCTCTGCTGCGAACCGTGCACCCACACACCAGCCCACACCCGCATGTCGCTCACCAGCAGCTTGCCGGTGGAGCACTCCCACAGGCACGCCAGGCCGTCGCCGCCCACCGTCACGCAGCGTTGCCCGTCTCTCGTGATGGCCGCGTCAGACACCCACGAGTCGTGCCGCTGCAGCACGTGCAGGCACTTGCCCGTCTCCAGCTCCCACACACGCGCCGTGCAGTCGTCGCTGCTCGTGACGGCAATGGTGCCGGCGTGGTCGACGCAAACGGCGCTCAGTCGCCCTGCGTGCGGCATGGCAGAGCGGCGTGCGCCAGGAAGGGCGTTTTGCGTGGTGCTCGGCCAAACTTTGGGCTCAGCAGCAGGAACGGAACATCTGTGTGCCATCCCTCCCCACGCACATCATAAACAGCACCCTGCCCTCCCAGCCGCGCCCACCTGTGTGCCCCGTCAGCACGTGCAGGCACAGCCCCCGCATGCCGTCCCACACGCGCGCCGTCTGGTCGTGCGACGCCGTGATGATGTGCGTGGTGTCGCCGATGAAGCGCACCGCCACCACCCTGCGAACGCGCACACACCACAAGCAGCCAACGTAACGCGTTCAAGCAACGCTTGTACCCACGCACACAGTGTCACCATGGGTCCTGCAGAAACCTGTCGCCCAAGTGTCGCACCACCTGCCGCACAACTCTCACGTCGTTGGGCAGTGTGACCTGCCTGCTATGCCAAGCAGAGCCTTGCCCGGCTGACGGCAACGTGCAACAAAACGACAAGAAGCAAAACGACTCACCAGCCCGTGTGTCCCTGCAGCACGTTGTCGCACTTGGCTTCGTCCAAGTCCCACACCCGGGCAGTGAAGTCCTCGCTGGCAGTGGCGGCAAACATGCCGTCACCGCTCAGCGCCACGGCAAACACGAGGCCAAACTCGCCAGAGCAACCTGCAAGCAAGCAAGGGAATATGTGGGGTGCAGTCATGAGCAACAGTGGACAGTGGCCACAGGAGGGGCCCTGATGCGAGAGCCCTCATAGGCTCCTGCGCACTCCAGGGCGCGTGCAGCCAGGGGCGCAGTCAGGAGCAGCCTGTGGAGAGCCACAGTCCGGTCCTTACATGCAAATGGGCGCGAAACTCGCGAGTGCAGCCAGGCAGGATTCCACACACTGCGCCAAGCCCAGCCCTTGGTCCCAAACCTAGCCCATGCCCACTCTCACCCTGGCCGCGCGCGTGCCCGTGCCCGTGCCCAGCCAGCACCGCCTCGCAGGTCCCGTGCTCGATGCTCCACACGCGCACCGACCGGTCGTCTGATGCCGTGACGCACCGCTTGCCGGCCCGGTCGATCGCCACCGAGTTGATCCTGAAGGCGCAACAGGTAGGATCCAAGCAAGGTCAGGTAAGTAAGGGTAGCAGAGCGTGTACACGACGCCGTGACGCACCGCTTGACAGCGCGGCCAATCGTCACCAAATTTGATCCTCAAGCAAGCAGGTAGCATTCCAGATGGTACTGGCCACACCCATCCCACGCACGCGTCCCCACCAAACAATTCCACGCGCACTCACTTGCTGGTGTGCCCCTTGAGCACGTGCTTGACCCCGCCCGTGGCAAGGTCCCACACGCACGCCGCGCCATCCACCGACGCCACCACGCACAGACACCCGTCGGGCGCCACGGCCACGTCACTCAGCGGCTGCTGGCGCGCCAGCTGCGGACGCACACACACGTGGCCAGTGATTGACGAGGGTTGCTTGAGCTCCATGCCTAAGAGGCAAAGGGCCACAATGATGCCCGGCAGAGATAGACGAGGGTTGCTTGGGCTCACTGCCTCAGAGGCAGAGGGCCCCAATGATGCCAATCATTTGCCAATCATTTGCCGGCCACTCGGCGGAGTGTCAACCACACCTCAAGAGCGAACTGCCAAAACCATGCCCAACGCTGAGCGGCGCCGCTACACCCACCCCTTTTCACCTGCATGGCCACGCCAAAGCCCTCACCTGCATGACGCAGTCGCCCACGTTCATGTCCCACACCTGGGCGCTCCCGTCCTCCGACACCGTCACCACGTCCTGCCCGTTGGGACTGATGACCACCTGCAAGCAGACAGTCAAGCGGACAGACAAGCAGGCTTTGCTTGGCAACCTTTTGTGACGGCTTCACATTATGAGACCTCTTGTTGACACCATGCAATGATGATGGCTAACCAGGCCCGCGTCAAGCAAACGCAGCCGCAAAACGAAACCATCCGCCTCCGCCGCGCAAGAACGTCCACCCCGTGAGACGGCACACCACAACCACCACAGCGTCACCCATCCTCATGCCTTCACCTACAGCACCCATACCCTGTAATCTCACTGCACCTTGTTAACCGTGGCCGTGTGCCCCCGCAGGATCATGCGCTGCAGCCCGCCCGCCTGTTTAAGCGACGCCGACCTCGGCAGCAGGTGCACGCTCGCCCCACCACCACCACCCGCCGCCGCCATGGCGCACATGTCCATGAGAGCGTGGCTGCACTGCTGCTCAAACCACTCGCGCAGCCCACCCTCGTCCTGCTCCGCGTATCGTGCGCTGTCCCGAGGATGCTGCGCCTGCTGTGGCGACGACGACGCAGGCGGCTGCTGGGAGGGTGAGGGCTGCTGCAGAGAAGGCTGGGAAGCGGGGCCGGAGGCTGCGCTGGTGAGGGCACCGCTGGCCGTGGATTGCCGTGGCAGCAGCACCTGGCCCTGTGCGGCAGAGGTGGCGCGACAGGAGGAGAGAGGTCAAGCGAGGAGCGATGTGAGCACACTGTGTTTCCATGTTTCCATGGAGTCAGCTGCTTGCCCACTTGGCGTGTTTGTGGCAGCAGCCTGGCCCTCACCCTAGCCCTCACCTGGCCCTCACCTTAGCCCTTACCTGGCTCCCACCCTAGCCCATACTGCCTAGGAGACGGAAAGCAAACACACCCACCTGCGACACCCTGTAGCTCAACGACCGTCGCGCCACCACCAGCGGCGTCGTGTGCTGCGGCGCCGCCACGCTGCTCCCTCCGTCCTCCGACAGGTGCGACGACAAGTGCCTCAGCGTCAGCGACCCTTGCCGCATCGCCCCGCTGATCCCACCACCATCCCCCAGCACAGCACCACCGCCGCCACCACCGGCAGCGGCAGCAGAGCCCGCAGAGGCCAAGCTGTTGAGGCTCCCGCCGCTGATGTTGACCCGCTCCGCCGCCGCCACCATGTCATCCAGCTTGATTGCGTTTGGCAAGGTCGACAGCTGGTCCAGCACCTCCTCACCCTCTATCCCCTCGTCCCCTTCAGTGGTCCGCAGCGAGAACTTGGACTCTTTCGAGGTTTTGGAGTCGATGGACGTGGCCTGGTTGGACGAGGCGTGGTTGGAGGGCTGGTAGTGGGGTAGCGGGGCTTGGAGCAGTTCGGCGGTTACGCTGAGTGAGTCCTTATCGCTGCTGCTGGGTAAGCCGCTGGGGTGGCGGTTGCTGGATCCTGCTCCGCCGCTGCCGCCTCCGCCGGAGGAGGAGGCTTCGAGGTGCGCGGCGTGCATGAGCCGGGCGAGCATTTGCTCGCGCAGCATGTGGGCGCCGGGGTGTTCGGCGCAGCAGCCGAGGGAGAGTTGGAAGGCCTGGAGGAGGAGGCGCACGCCAGTGTCCTCTGGTTCTTGAGCCAGGTACCTGCACAGGAGGGCAGGGTGAGGTGGCAGCCGAGGAAGAGTTGGAAGGCCAGGCCAGGCCGCCAGGAGGAGGTCTGCACGCAACTAGCCCAAGCACGCACACCACCCTCAGTTCCCTCCCTCCTGCCATCCCCACCTGCGGAAGTCCGCCACCACGGCTGCTGTCCCTACACAACACCACCACAGGCACACCACCTTAAGTGCCCTCCCTCCCTCCCCCGCACCCACCTGCGAAAGTCCGCCACCACGGCCGCTGTCCCGTACGCGTGCAGCTTGGCCTCCAGCCACGACGGCTCCCCCAGCAGCGTCCTCAACGCCCCCAGCCGCCCACACCTCACCAGGTGGTGCCCCACATTCTGCATGAAGTACCCGTCATCCGGCACGTCCTTGACCGCCACCGCCTGCCCCAACCCGCCTGCCCCACCACCACTCGCACCACTCGCGCCCCCCGCTGCTCCCTTGGCGCCCCCGCTGCCGGACGCTGCGGAAAGAGGAGCTCCAGAAGAGGCGGCGTGCGGGAGGCAGTAGGCGTCGACCAGCTGCGCGTGCCAGGTGCCGGCGTGCTGCCCGTGCTGTGCCTGGAGGGCGGCGAGGGTGGGCGGGGAGACGAGACACCAGGTGCTCTGGTCTTCGAGCTGCGCCACGCGGAGGGAGCCGTGGGTCTGGAGGGCGGAAATGATGGCAAGGGTCTCTGAAGCAGTCACCTGCGCAGTGGTTTCGACAGTGTTGACCGGGTGAGCGTGTGCCGTCGTCAGGACTGCATGCCGTGGGCGGGCACGGCTGGCTGGGTGTGCTCTTGCAGGTGTGAGGTGGTGACCTGGCTAGACGACGTCACTGGTGCGCACTAGTCATCACCGAGCAAACGCACCGTCTGCCACAGGTTCTGCAGCATGCTGGTGGGCACTGGCGTGTCTGGCGGCACCACCACCAGCGCCGACAGGTGCTTGGTCAGGTGGGCGGGGACAACCGCGTCCAGGTTAGGCACTGCGGGCGCAAATGGGAGGAGCATGAGGTTCGCAGCAGGTAGGTCACTGTGCTTTTACCTCCCTGTTTGGGCCTCGCTAGTGCTTCCCACCGCTGGTGCACTCTCGCTAGTTTACTTGTGCTGCCTGGGGCCGCAAAAGCAGCACCCAAAACGCCTCCCCTGTTGCTCCCGTTACTGCAGTGCCTGTTCCCACAAGCCGGTCTGCCTGCCTCCCCACTGGCTGGTGCTGAGACCACTGCATACGCTGGGCCCATTGAGCCCCTGGGAGCACAAGCCCCATGGATCCCAGTGCTGCAGTTGAGTGAGGTGTACCTGCAGCGGCTGGGTCCTGTCCGGTGGAGCGCGGCCGGCTGGCAACCGTCGCCCGATCGTGCGGTGCTGTGCCCAGCGCTGCAGCAGCTGCGTCCGCTGCAAAGCTGCTCCGGGGGCTGGGGCGGGCCCCCGTGCTCGAGGCGGTGGCGTTGCTCACCGCCGACATGTGCGACGGCTGCGGCGAGCGGGGCTCCACTGAGGCGCGAATGTCCGCGCCTGCAGACGCTGCGGGTGCGCCTGCGGGTCACATTGCGCGCACCGGACCGCTGGTGAGGGGGCCGGCTCGCGCACTGCGGCGACTGCGGCGGCGACTGGAATTCCGTGGGTCGCAACGGCTCGTGAGCACAGCGCACCTTCCACGCTGCGTGTGGGCTGCGTGCCGACTGCGAGCACTCCTTGTGATGCGGCGGACGTGGACGCCCCCGTGCTCCTGCGCTCGCACACGCACAGCGCTCCACCCTCCAGCGTGGACCGAATCGAATTGCCAAAAGCAACACGATCGCACGGCTCCCGATCGGTAAGGGACTCACCGTGTGGCGGTGGCGCTCTGCCTGCCGTCGTGGCTCGACGATGAAGGCTCTGCGCGCGCAGCCGTGTGGCAGGGGCGAGCGCGGACTCAGTGAGTCGAGTCGCGGCGGAGGTGCACCCCGCACAAAACACGCCCGTGCCACAGCTCACCCTTGCCCGTCGACTTGGCCTTGCGCTCTATGGCTGAGTCCTGCGATTGAGCAATGGGCGGGAGAAGCGCGCAGTGGCGAACTTCTGCCCCCCTCGATGGAAGCAGAACGTGGACCCCCCTTGCGCTGCTGCTTGCTCGCCGCCGAGGTGCAGAATCGTGTGCACTGAGACGGAGCCAATGCGTGTGTTGCTGGCCGCACTGCGTGTTCCTGCGCACTCCTGTGCGCTCGGACGCACGCACCCGAAGTCCGTGCGCTCCTCCTGCGCCGCTGCTGCGGTTGGCCTCCGATACCGTGGAGGAGAGGGCGCTGCCGGCAGCGCCCAGCCCCTTGTCGCTCGACGCAGCGCATCCCATTCCCTCCGCCGAGCCAGGGCCAGGGCGGCCACCCTTGAGCAGCTTCCACAGCGTGCTGGCCTTTTGTGCGAAGGCGCCTCGCTGCGCTGCTGGGGGCTCCTCGGCTCCTGAGCCTGCCGGAGCCACTGTGCGACCTTTCGGCCTTCGTGTTCGGTGCAGTCGGCGACCGCGCTCTCGCTGCTCTCCAGGAGCGTCCGTCAGCACGCTCGTCTCCGAGTCACTGCCACGACCTCTGCGCTCTCTTCGCGCTCTTCGTTGCTTTTTGTGCCCAACCGATTCTTGCTAAAAGCACAGAATCGAGTGCATGAGAGCCACACACACGATACAGGTAGCAGAAGGGCGCCATGGCCAACGGCACAGCTGCAGGAGGCACGCCCAAGGGCGGGGCCACGGGGGGCGCATCAGCAGGAGCGGTGGAGCAGCTGCTGAGCTCGCTGCAGCTGCCAGCGCTGGACGCAACGGCCAGCGCCAGAGAGTTGGCCTTCCGCCGCCTGCTCTACAGCACGGAGCAGCAGCTGGCGGCATGTCTGCATGAGCAGGCGTCCGAGCCCGAACAAGGCGCGCCGCTCCTCGCCACCGCCAAGCTCAAACACGTGCGCTGCAGTGCCGTGCACCACACAGCAGCCCCTCCGTGGTGGCGCAGCTGCAGGTTCACAAGGAGCAGCAGGGCTCCAGGGACGCCCGGATCACCGTCAATTTGCGATCGACCTGGGTGGCAAACGTCACGCGTGCCTGCGTGGCGTCGCTGCACGCAGTGCCTGCTCACGCTGGAGGACCAGCTGTCGGACCTGGAGCGCATGCAGGCAACGCTGCGGTGCGTGGCATGGCGTGGTGCCGCAGGCTTCCTGCTCAGTGGCGGCAGCGCAGCCCGAAGCAGTAAACTGGACGTGTCGTAGGCACCACCTATCCAGCACCCTGGGTGGCACCTCGTGCGTAGGCGTCTCAACGGCCTCGTCAACAGGTCGCGTTTTCGTCTGCCTGCTGCGCGGAAGTTCGCACCGCCCTCCGTGCCGCCCATCTACCAACGTGCTTGCTTGCAGGCTGGGCCCAGACAAGCTCGCACTGTACAAGCAGCACGTCCGCCACCTGGCCGCCCAGGCGCCCGTGGCGCGTCCGCCCCTCTTCTGCCTGCGCCCCACAGCAAAGGCCGCCGTGCCCAACTCACTCTCCATGACCAACCTCGCCGCTGCAGCAAAGTGAGTGTGACTCACCCTCTGGCACTTGACAACGTGGCACATCTGCAACAAGGGATGACCAGTGGTCCTGCGCTTGCCATGGCGAGCCTTGCACGCTCTCTCGCCGTCGCCCACGGCCGCACGTTCCTAGCACCTGGCATGCAACAGGCCATGTGTCAGATGCATGGCGGCACGTGACGTAGCCCTTTCCAACCCGCTGTGCCTGCCGTCTGTGCAGCGCTTTGGCGACAGCGTCTGCAGCGGCAGCCGTAGCCTCGTCCACGGCGGGCGGCAACGCGGCGGGGGCTGGCGGGCAGCAGGTGCTGAGCACTGCGGGGCGAGGGGCACTGGAGCAGCAGCACGGGCTGCAGGAAGACTTGGAAGAGGAGCTGCTGGCCATGGCGGCGGGGCTGAAGCAGAGCATGCTCGACACACAGGTGCGTTCTGCAAGCGTGGGCTGCTTGGTGTGTGGGGAGTGGGAGCAGGCGTTGTGTGGCTGCCGTGACGTCGTGATACATGTATGAGAGTTGCAGTGCGGTGCACCTTGACAAGGCGGCGGCCAAGTATCACTGGGCGCTGCCCTCTGCACAGCGTGGCGTGCCGTACCTGTTACCGGGTCGGTATCA
Source organism: Chlorella sp. KRBP (assembly GCA_004335735.1). NCBI lineage: Eukaryota > Viridiplantae > Chlorophyta > Trebouxiophyceae > Chlorellales > Chlorellaceae > Chlorella > Chlorella sp. KRBP. Next base: position 22,163 of record QAXK01000026.1, read on the forward strand.
TGAAGGCCGCAAGGTAACGAGGCAGCATGACCTGTGCTGCTGTCGTCGCTGCTGTTGCCTGCTGCAGAGAGTGGTGCACCGGCGTGGTGAGCTGGTGGACGCCACAGAGTCGGCGCTAGAACGCAACGTGGTGGAGGCCCGCAAGGTAGCAGCAAGGAGCAAGGAGCAGTACAAGAGGTGCGCAGGAAGTGTGACGTGTGGCCATACTGCCCCCAGGGTTGGGTCAGCGCCTGGCTGTGCTGTTTCGCATCGCCGGAGCTGTCACAAAGGCGTGCCGACAGGCACAAGCGCGCACGGTGCAGAGGCCACATGCGGTGCAGAGGCTTGACGAGACTGCTCAGTGCACAATTGTACCACTTTCAGACAAGGAGCTCTGGCACCATTTGCCTCACCTTGGTGCCGCGTGCACGCCGCGCACCTCTTTTGTACGCAGGAGCTCAGGCACCTTCTGCCTGACGTGCATGGTGCTCCTCCTGGTGGGCATGGTCTTCACGGGCATGGCCGTTTACATCAAGATCACTTACTTTATTGGGTTCCGCACCGGCTCCTCGCCATCATCGTCATCAGCGAAGTCACCATACTCAGCGGGGGCACCAGAGGAGGCAGGGCAAGGGCCAAGCGGGGTGTGGGGCGCCGTGGTGTTCGCGGCGGACGCGGTGCTTTCGCTGCTACGGCTGCTGGCGCAGTGGGCGGTGGCGCTGGTGCGAGGGGTGGGGAGTGGGGGAGGGGAAGCTGATGTGACGCATGAGTTGTGACTTGTTCTGGCGTGCTTGCAAGTCACTGGGAGTGGTACGCCAAGGATCTCATGGTCACAGTCAGGCAGGCAAGCAGATGCAGGTGAACACAGCGGACGCAAAGAGTCGAACAGTCACGCTGCTGCGCTTAGGCCTGGGAGGCGCGGGCGGGCTCCGCCGGCTGCGGCGATGGCGGCGTCCGGGTGACCGCCGCGCCGACACTGCTGAGGTAGCCGGCGCCGGTGTTGCTCGAGCTGCTGGCGGTTGCGTTGCTGGTGGCACTCGTGGTGGCCTGCGTGCGGGAGGTTGCTGCCGACGCGGCCGCCGCAGAGTCCGACGGGCTCTGACCAGGGCGAAGCTTGGGCTCCTCGGCCGCCTTCTGGACGAGGCGAGCCTGCGCCTCCCAGCGCGGCGCCATCTTGTCCGCGACGCCAGCATCGTGCTCCTGCGAACGCGCACTCACAGACGATCAGGTGAGGGGGGAGTGGGGCGGGGCAGAGCGCCGTCCGAAGCGCGGAACGGCAAGCGCAAGGCGGAGGCTGAGCTAGCTTTCGCACCTTGACCATGGCGGCGAGGGTAGACACGACTAGCTCGAAGCTCGGGCGCTTGGCGGGCTCGCGCGCCCAGCAGCTCTGCGCCAGCTCCCGCAGCGCGCGCGGCGTGCGGGAAGGGAAGGCCAGCTGTTGGCCCGTCACGACGATGCGGTGCACGATCTCGCCCTGGGTCAGGCCCGCGTAGGGGCGGCTCAGCGTCGCCATCTCCCACACTGCGGGGGGGGAAGGGGGAAGACGACAGCAAGCGTTGGGGAAGGGTGCTCTCATCGACAGCCTACCTCCCACACTCCCCAGGTGAGGCTGACCCCAACCCTAGCTCCTCAGTCGAGACCAAGCACACGCGTTCATCTCCCACACTCGCTGAGGCTGACCTAAGCTTCCCTCGCCAGAGCCGCCTTCAGCAAGACCAACGCACACGCACACACGACTCACGCATGACGCCAAACGAGTAGACATCCGAGGCAAAGCGCAGGTGGCCCGTGGTGAGCACCTCTGGCGCCATGTGCGTGATGGTGCCTGCGTGTGCGTTACATGGCAAGTGAGCACCTCTGGCGCCATGTGTGTGATGGTGCCTGCGTATGCGTTCCATGGCAGCCTATGCTAACGATGGCGCACAAGCTTGACCCACAGCCGCATGCACAGCCAAGGCCGAGGGAGAGGGTGGAAGCGTCAGAGCAGAGCAGGGAGCGGCAGGGCACCGGGTGCACTGGGTCTGTTCAGCAGGCGGGTCAGGCACAGACTGAGCAGGCGCATGCTGCTGATCCTCGCTGCCGATCCGTGCTGTCTTGGTTGATGAGGCCTGCCGCTCCGCTTGCAAGCTACAGACGCACACACACACACACGCGCGCACCCCAGTGGCGCGTGCTGCAGTGCGTGCGTCCCTCAGCCAGTGCCCTGGACAGCCCAAAGTCGCAGATCTGCACAGCGAGCCGAGCACGTGCAGCCAAAGCATGCGGTAATGCGAGGAGACTGGCACAAAGTCAGCAAGCGTGGTGCCAACCAGCAGGCCGCTCTGACCTGCCGCAGTTTACATGCGCATCCACGACTCCGGCTGACGGCATGCAACGACAGCAACAACCCGAGGAGCTGGATGACGGCATGCAACGACAGCAAACCCGCGCACCTTGGCCACGCAGCCCAGGGGGTCACCGCTGTCAGTCTTGAGCAGCACGTTGTCAGACCTGCAGGCAACGGGCGGTAGCACTCCTCCTTCCTCTCGTTAGCCCACGGTGCGTGGGAGGGTGGAGAAGGGACGGCACACGCAGCTTCTCATGCAGGTGCCGCTGTGCCGGTCTGGCCCGGGCTTGCCATTGGCGCACGCCAGCACCAGCATCGACCCATTGGCCATGCTCGCTGCAGCAGTGCGGATGCTGCTCACGCAAGCCCTCTGCGCCCACCAAGCACTTGCGTTTGTCAGTGTGGTACAAGCTGCACACTCACTTGACGTCTTCCGCAGGGACCTGGCTGCTATGCCAATCAGCCATGCCCGGCTGACGGCAACATGCAACTCAACGGAACGAAATGAAGAACTCACTTGAGGTCTCCGTGGCACACGCCCCTAACGTGCAGGTACGCCATGCCAGCCGCCACGTCCCGGGCGCGCAGCAGCAGCGCCAGCGTGTGCGGGGTGCCTGTGGCCACGTCGCTGAAGCGGCCGCTGTACAGGCACGTGGACAGGGGGCCCTGCAACAGCAAGCCACGTGAAAGGGAGTGAGCAAGTGAGTGAGCTTGCGGCCCCGTCCCTCCACACCCCCCGGTGTCCAAGCAAATACAAGCCTCACACGCACCATGTCGCATAGCTCCTGCAGCATCTCAGCCCTCCACACCCCCAGGTGCCCCAGCAAACATAAGCCTCACACCACGCACCATGTCGCAGAGCTCCTGCAGCAGCCACGTCTCCATGCACAGGTCCTTGCGCCCCACCAGCGCGTTGCCACCAGTGCCACGAGAACCCACGGGCGCCACGGAAGGGAACATGTAGCCTGACCCAGCACCCTGCGATGCACAACAGCGGCAGCAGTTTGAGAACCCACGGGCGCCAGGGAAGGGAACATGTAGCCTGACCCAGCACCCTGCGTCACACAACAACGGCAGCAGGCCACCAGGGCAGTAACCGTCAGGCGCTACACAAAGCGGGGCGCGTCTTCCAACTAGCCCCGCAGCGACAGCGGCGCCGTGCGACTCCTTCCTGCACGCTTGCCAGCCCTGGGCACAACTGCCCAGCATCACTTGCGGGCCAGAGACCCAAAGCTGTACACAAACGGACATTTGCCCCACCCAACCACGCACCCAGTTGGTGCCTGGGTCCCAGGCACCATCTGGCGGCCACTCCGAGTGGCGGTGACTGCTGCTGCCCTGGTCTGGGCTTGTGCCTAATCTTTCCCTCGCTGCTGATCCGCGCTGCCTTGGTCACCGCGGCTGGGCCGCCCCGTTTGCAAGCGCACACACACACACTCACACGCACC
>QAXK01000027.1:0-15515 GCA_004335735.1 Chlorella sp. KRBP
GCCAGCTGACCACAGCAGCTGCCAGTTGTGCTGCCAGCTGCTGTGGTCAGCTGGCATGACAGAGCTTGGGGCGTGTGCCCGCGCATAAGGTCACACATGCATGTGTCACACATCTGACTTGAAGTGATGGAGGTCTCGCTATGCATGTGCTGACAGGTATGTGTTGACAATGAGTGCTGTTTACTAGTATGATATGGGCCTGCCCTTCACCCGACTCACTGTGTGTGGTGTACATGCTACATATGTGCAGGCCTCTGATGCTGGACTGCCCATGATGTACATGCCTGACTGCCTCGAGGTAGGACCGTGACAGAGGTACCTGCAGACATAGCTACAGATGGAGTGTGCCAGCCAGATGGCGTGCTGCTTCAACTTGCTTGTAGTCCCAGATCAACAAAATGACAGCACCAAGGGGTCAAGGCTTAGGTGTTGTGGACCTTGTGCTGTGTTGTGGCAATCGCAACGAACACAATCATGCTGTGCGGTGGTATGCTGCACAATGCTGCACTGTATCGTGCCGTGTTGACCAGTGCTGTTGTTGTACCTCCTGCTGTGCTGTGTGCCTGTAGGCCACCTGGATGCTGATCACAGCCCCCAAGGACACCCTGCTGCAGACCACATACAATGTGACAGCAACCACCTTCACCCCTGCTGAGCTGGCAGAGGCCATCAAGTGAGGGAGGCATGCAGCGCTGGTCATTGAGTGACTCTTCCATCATGCATGTGTGCTTTTGGCTCTGATGCCACTCAGCGATTGCCTCCTTCTGCTGTAAAGCCTTGCCAAGGCAGCCTTGGCATCAGTACCAAATAATGACAGTAATGACAGTACCACTAGTGGTACTGTCATGGACCATGCAGCGGCGTCGTGGTGTGCCGGCAGAGCCTGCATGCACGTCAACTCCAAGGTCGTTGCCCTGGTGCTGTGTCAGCATTGAGGTTGTCAATGCAGCAGCCCAGGTGACTGATGCCGCCCCTCAGGAGTGGAGCCATGGAGTGGAGCGATGGTGCTTAGTGTTTGTACCCACGTCACGAGTGCTTCCTGTGTGTCTGTGTGTGCATACACCCTGCAGGCGGCGGCTGCCTGACTTCACCATCAGCTACTCACCAGACTTTAGGGACGCCATTGCCAAGACCTGGCCAGCCAGCATCGATGACTCAGCAGCACGCAAGCAGTGGCACTGGCAGCCCAAGTACGGTGAGTGGCACTGTGTCTCATGCATCATTCATCATTTGATGGTGCGTTGGTGCCTTGGGCGATGTGCAGGCTGCGGCTGGTCACCACATGATGCATCAGCGTGCAACACTGTGTATCTGCTGGTGGTGTGCCCTGCAGACTTGCAAGCCATGACTGATGACATGCTGGTGAAGCTGGCACCCAAGTTTGGTGTGCAGCTGCCCCGTGAGCTGCAGCAGCTGGTGGAGCAGCAACAGCAGCAGCAGCAGTCCGAGAGCAGCAGCAGCAGTAGCGGCAGCCGCAGCAGAGGCAGAGCATCTGTTGTCTTCCCAGGTGACTTCAAGATGGCTCCTGCTGAGAGTGTCTGAAGGGTCTCGCAACTGTCAGGGCATGTGTTTGGGCCTGACCGCAATGTCAGGTGTGCTTCTCAGGGTGCTGTATGAAGCTGTCATACTTCACCCTGAGGTCCAGTCAGGGCCCTGCTGTGTTTCACAGCAGCCGCAGCGCAGACCGGGCATGATGGCCGTGATGCCGTGCCTGGCCTGTGCACAGCTGTAGCCTGTCAGCATGCCAGGTGGGGATTCTCACATGCATAAGGTGTTTCAGTTGGGCTGTAGCAACAGTCGCTGCAAGGTGCCTGCATTTGATAGCACACGATGTGTCCTTGACCTTGACTGTTGACCTTGACACTGGGTCTGTGACTGGCTGACAACAGCTGTGCAGCTTGTTGAGGACCATGTGCACATCCTTCCCCGTCAACCTTCTTTGGCGGCGTGCTCAGATCAAAAAGCGTTTGTGTCGCTCAGATGGTGATTCAGCACGGCCAGTATCATCTTCACTGCATGTCGGCAGCTACATCTGAGGCACTCCTGTGGGGCCTCTGCTGCACACGCACTGAGTGTGGCTGTAGTTGCATGTCATAGCATCGTGCTGTGTGCTGGGATGTCAACACACTTATGGTGCAAGCTCGCAGTGTCGCTTTGTGAGGGCGCTGTATGATGTGGGATGTTCATGTGTATATGCAGTGTTATGGGTTGTACTGCCAGTTTTCAGCTGTACAGTCAGAACAGCCTTGAGTGTTGCAACCCAAATCCAGCGATGCAGCAGTGGGTGATCTTCACTTCACAATAAAGGAGTCTCGGACCGTCCCCTCCCGTGATACATGTAGCAACATCAGTGTCAGGGGGACCCACGTGAGTTTTACACAAGATTGGCATCGTCACACTACCACCAGCAACAGCTTGCAGAGCTGTCAGCCCTCTACCCGGGCCTCCAACACTTGCCCACAGACAGTGTCATGCACAAGCCAAGGCAACCAGGTCAGCACAGGAGTGCATCATGCAAGCAGGCCATATGCAACGTGCAAGTGGCAGCGAAGTGCGCATGCATGCAGCTGCGCCTGCGAGGTTTCAACAGCACCATGTGAAAGAAAACAGCGTTGAGGCCATGTGGGGTCAGGACCCTGGGGGACACCTCGAGTCATGGCAGGCCTTCTGCTGCAATGTTTGGCGCCTTGAGTGTCCAATGCTGGCACATGCATGCATGGCACACGCCCCCATACCCCTCTCGCAAGGTGACGTGTGGAGTGTGCAGTGCTGCAGACAGGCAGCTGACCAAACAGTCCCAAGCCCTCACTCCAAACACAAGAGGTGTGCATCAACAAGCACACTCAACACAGCAAGAGGTGCAGGCAGACAATGCAGGAGCTTGAGCATGCTGACATGCAACTGACTGCAGCGGCACAACCACACATCACCCATAAAAGTACACCACCCATGATGGTACAGCCCCCACAGCGTGGAGGATTACAGTGTACAGCCCAACAGGCACGTCGGTTGCCTGCTGAGGAGTGAGGTGTCAGTACAGTACCCAGGCAAAATTAACCAACCTGCCTACAAGCCACCTTGCTTCACGCACAGGTACTGCTTGGTGGCAATGCTGCAAAGGATCAGGCTATCCTGCCCACACGGCAACACACTTGGCCGTACAGAAGGGCAGTCATGTTGATGGCCTGATGGCACATCTGCAGTGCCACACCATACATGCAATGCTGCGACAAGAGCATCATGCTTCCTGCTGGCATACTAGCATGAAGGGATCATGACACACGTACAACCCTCAACCCATTCCCATGCCCCTGTGATTCCCCACTCCAACCCAACCCCTCCAACAGCCCAAGCATGGAGCACAAGTGATATGGACACACCTCTCCAACGAGTGGGATACACCAAAGGGCTGGCGGCAACACACACACGCCTGATGCAACAACGCTCTTGCAACAACACAGCTTGGCAACAGATACATGGGTCTCACTGTTGGCAAAATCGCCATCCTGGCAACCACATAGCAGCAGCATCCCTGTGTCACACTCGTGAAACTGCCGCGACATGCATACCACTCACAACCCACACCCTTCCCCTGGGAGCACAGCAGTGAGAAGCATGTGTGGCCATAGCATTGGTGCTGCAAAACACAGCATGCAATGCATTGCCCATCCATTGCAGAAGCACCCACCCACACCCATGGCCTCCAAACAGCATGTGCCCACTGCCCCACTGCAGGGCCAGCAGCTGGTTGGCTCCAGCATGCTGCTGCGATGTGTCCAGCAAAGCTGCAGGGTGCTGCTGCAGCTGCTGGGGCTGCTGCTGCTGCTGCTGCAAAAACTGCTGCTGGGGCTGCCGCTGCTGCTGCAGCGCCTGTCAGCGCTTGTCCCCCACATCTGCCAGCAGTGGGCTGTATGAGAGTGGGTCTGGCTGTGGTGCCGTCATGATGTAGCTCATGGCACTCGTCACACACCTGTCCGCCTTGCCAGGGGTGAACACACCTGCAGGGCACACACATGCATGCATGTACAGGGTCATGCCGTCTGCATCTGGCATGGTGCTTGACGCTGCCGCAGCCTTGCCACTTGACCATTGACCCCAGCCTTGCCGCACGCCTCATTCTACCTTGGGCAAACAAGCATACCCCCAGAACCAGCAACCAAGGCCTCACATGCACCCATGATGATTCTGAACACCCTGTCTGAACACCCTGTGCCAACAGTGCTGCCGGGCTGCTGATGACAGCAAGCTGCGTGTCTTGGATGTCAAGGACCACCGCCCCCTCCCCCCTTGTCCTCCCTCTCACCGTGTGGGTAGTCCTTGCATGTGATGTCGGGTGTGAGGCCCCCATTCTTGCTGATGTCATACATCTTAGGTGTGAGGTACTTGGCCACTGTCAGCTTGAGGCCGGAGCCGTCACCCATGGGGAAGAAGTACTGCACCACACCCTTGCCAAACGTGCGCTCACCCATGATCACAGCACGGCCCTGATCACTCAACCCGCCTGCAACAGCCCACACCCAGCAGCAGCAGCACACAACATATAGGCTGTCAGCAAGGCCACAGCAACGCACACGCATGTGTCTTTGATGCACATGTGGCACATGACACATCAGTGATGCCTGAAGAGCCCTAACACCTGAGGTACCAAACCACTCAGCACTGTGCAATCACTTCTGTTCAGTTCATCTGCTTGGCAAACACCACACGCTGGTGCTGCTGCACGCACCTGCCAGCACCTCGCTTGCGCTGGCTGTGTTGCCATTGACCAGCAGCACCAGGGGCCTGCTGGTCAGGGGCCCAGCCATGACGTCAGGCCAGGCGCTGTGGGACAAGCTGGATGGCCGCCACACCACGTCCACCTGGGTGCTGCCACTGCGCACAGTGTTGGCCACGGCATGGTTGGGGTCCTGCAGCACACACAGGGACAGGCCAACAGGAGGGTCAGCAATCACAGGACACGCCCATGGCTTCCAAAGGGTCTTTGCCCTAACTTTCTCAGGAACAGTGGCTTCCAAACGGTCTTTGCCCAAACTTTTTCAGGACCAGCAGGTGCCTTGTTCCTTGCAGGATGCTACGGGCAACGACAGGTGCCGTCTCCATGACAGGCAGTCACCACCGCCAAGAACACAGCTCCTGCTTGCCTTGACCATTGATACAGCGACCGATACCGCAGGCACAACTACACTTCCTGCTGGCAGACCTGACACCAACCCACCCTCACCTCAAACAGTGCAGCCATGGCCACTGCCTCCTCAAACACACCCCCTGGGTCGTTGCGCAGGTCCAGCACGTAGCCCGCCACACCCCCATCTGCCTCCGCTGATGACACCACGTTGTATAGCCCACTGGTGGTCTCATGGCTGAAGTAGTGCAGCCGGCTGTGGGGCACACACCAGCACAAGGTCAACAGGCACCATTCAAAGGTCCAGGTGGAACACAGCGGCAATCACCCAGGTATGGCAGCGTAGCATGAGCCTCGGCAGGAAGGGTAAGAGCAGGCAGGGTTTGGGGTTGAAGGGGGCCATTGGAGCTCTGCTGGCTGCAGATGCCTGGTTCTAGTCGGGGCAACCCTTCACACTGGAGTCAGGAGGAGTGCCTTGATTTCGCCCCGTGTCTACCTGCCCGCCTGCTGCCAGCAGTGCCCGTGACGGCTGGCAAGATTGAGCCCATGCTTGACAATCACAGCCACAATCGAGCAGCCTACTCACACATACTGCACGAAGCGGCCGTCGGGCAGGGCGATGCGTGCGTCCCTGAGTGCGGGCTGGGGCAGCTGGCGCCGCTCCAGCTCCAGCACCCGGGCTGGCTGTGAGCCCGGGCCTGCGGGTGCCACTGTGAGGGTGACGCTGGAGCCCACAGGGCCCCTCAGCAGCGTGGTGGTCTCATCAAGGGTCAGGCTCTCAGCAGGCAGGCCGTCGATCTCCAGGACACGGTCACCCTTGCGTACACCTGCAGGGGGGTCCAATATGCAACACACGTTGGTGACTGCGCGTGCACAGAGTGGCAGTGCGCGATCACTTCACGCAGCGCCACCAGCATCCAAAATGGTGTGCAACGCTGTCGAATGGTACAGCGCAGTGACGTGGTACAGCTGCCAGAGTCGGGTGTACAGGAATGGTGTGCAGCTCCTGCCACAGGCAAAGCTCGCCCACCTGCTGCCTCTGCAGGTGAACCCCCCAGTGGGCCCTCCACGATGCGGCCCCCCAGGGTCTTGTGCAGGTCACCAAACTGGATGCCCACCCCCACAAACTGGGCTGCTAGGTAGTTGCGCTCAGCAGGCAGGGGCCGACGCAGAGCACGGCGGTAGGCCTGCATTCAGGAGCAGCAGCAGCAACACCAGCCAGCAGTCTTCAGCAGTGTGCGCAGTATACTTTTTTGAAGCATCTACAGCAGGGCCGGAGCACAGCAGGTGCCTTACTTGTGTTGCTGTTGCCAGGGCAGTCTATCTTATGGGTCTGGATATTGCCTGTTGACAAGGACAAAAGGAGGGGGGCCACATCACAGCCTGTGACGCATCTCACTTATGTCTGTGTGAGGCATTCAACTGACACCTGCTGTGATGCACAGGACTGTATAGGTGTGACATGTTTGACTGGTTTTGTGTGACACATCTCACTCACAGAGGGGTCAAGGAAGGTTGAGTACTTGTCACCCAGAGAGGCCACCAACTCAGTGAGGGCCTTGTATGTGTCAGCCCGGGTGTGCAGGGCACCACCATGTGCTTGCATCACAGACAGCAGCTGTGAGGCCCACTCTGCTTGGTTGAAGGCACCATGTGGGTCGTAGTACTCTGCTGCCACTGTTTGCCAAGCCTGAACATACGCAGCCACAAGCACACAGCCCGTTACTCCTGGAGCAGGACGAGGAGCAGTGCGGTCGACGCAACAACAAGCTGCATGCTATGTACCGCAACGTCGGCTGTGGTCGGACAACCAAATAGCAGGCCGTGCAAGACTGTAGGGCAGGAGCTGTGGGTGCGCTCGCTTTGCAGTGAATGCTTGGTGGGTGCTGCTGGCTGGTCTCTTAGGCCAGGGGTGAAGCTCTGTTGCCTCACCTTCTCCAACATCATCCTGTTTGCGGTGCAGGATTCACAGCTAGGTGCATCCTCCACTCCTGCTGCTGCAAGCTGATCCACATACTGTGCATACTCGTGAAGCCGGACCATGCCCTGCCATGCCTCTGGTGTGAACATGTCTGGGTCCAGCAACATCTGCAATGCAGCTGCTTCATTGGAGTTGGGTAGGTGGCTGAGCGGTGGTTTGTGGTGCAAACGCTGCACCTGCTGTTCATACTGCTGTTCCGCAAGCAGGGGTGCAACAGTAGCTGCTGCTGCTGAGGTCCCGCCCAACAAGCCACTGAGAGCTACAGTGGCTGCTGTTGCCGCTGCAAACACCCTAGAGAGCACGTTTACAGAATCATCGTCCTGGGTGGAAGCCCTGACCACTAGTGATCGTGGACATGGCGTTGTTGCTTGCTGATGCTGCAGAGGACTTGCTGTCAACCGACCAACCGGCGACAGTTTCGAAAGCATGTGGCACCTTAACCTACAGAAACTCAACAGGTATAATGATCAAATCATGGTGTACGCTGGAACCCGCAAACAGCACAGCATGCCCTGCTGTCTGAGATGGTGACGTATGAATGCAATGGATGCAGTCACGAGCACAAGCGTCACAACTACAAACTCAGCCAGGCCATGTCACATACATTCCCAATCAGCTGACGTTGGCGTCTTCTGTGATTGGCAGCGTCATGCTAGGCTGGTCAACCCTCTCCTGGACCCTGAGGTACAGGACCACAACGCCTGTTGCATTTGCACATAGCACGCCAGCTTGTGGCAGGACTTTGTGACGAAGTCAAATGAATCTGAAAGGCATCAACTTGCCGTCATGTATCGGCCCAGCACTAAGTTGCACTGATGAAGCCAGCCTGGCCAGCCTGGCAGGCACAGCATCACATTGTCAGGTGCTGCCAAAAGAACCGCCACCACGCAACAGCCCTTCCAAACCAGCCATACACAGGAGTACTTCACACAATGCTCGGTTATCAGACCGTCTGTGACCAGGGAGTCTCTCAATGACTGGTCGCACCAAACCCCGTCAGTGTTCAGAAGCCGGCCAAGAACGTCAGTGGCTGATACCCAGACAAGAAAGGGCAAGGGCACAGCATGACCCCCACCACACAACCTGGTCAGGAAGCAGCAGTGCAGGTGCACCCCTGTGCCTCACGCCGTTGCTGTGTCGCTGCCAATTTCTGTGCATGTGTTCCACGACTACTGACTTGCATGGCACTGCAGCTGCCACTCCAGGATCACAACAGACACCCGCTGACACTCGTCGACTGCCCAGCACTCTTCAACCCAGCTACCAGAACAACACACCCGACTGAGCCCTGGCCCTGTGCTTCGCCCCTGCCTCAGAACTGGAACTGGGCCTCCTCTGCATGCTGCAGCTCGTCCAGGTATGCCTTCATGGCGTCAACCATGGGCTTGGGCCCACACGACAGCACCATCACATCAGCTGCTGCTGCAGGCAGGTGCTGCTGGATCATGGCCTTGCTGATGAAGCCCTCCCCCCCTGACCACCCTGCTGGTGGTGTGTTGAGCACGTGGAAGACCTTGAAGCGGCCCGGGTGTGCTGCAGCCAGCTCCTCAAGCTCCTGCCTGATCAGGATGTCCTCTGCTGTCAGGTTGCCAAACAGCAGGCTGATTTGTGTCTTGTCCTTAGGGTCCTTCAGGATGGCTGCTGCAACCTGGTACATGGGTGTGATGCCTGTGCCACCAGCAATCATGCCTAACAGGGCACACCGGGGCAGGGGAGAAGGAGGGAGGGGGGGGGCAGGTCTAGTCACCTGGGCAGTTGGTAGACTAGGGAGCACTCAAGGGGTTGACCATGAGGTGGGTTAGAGCTGACAGGCTGATGCAGTGAATGAAGACACCTACAGGAAACAGGTGTGCGGAGTAACATCTCTTACATGGAGCTGTCCTCATGTACCATACACGCCTGATGGCCTCCCCCAGCTGGTGGGCCAGTGGTGGCACATGTCGGTCCCCAGGCCGGAACACAAGCACGTCTGCTTTTGGATATGGTTGCCACTTTGCTTCCTCATGTTCAAGGTGTTGGGTGTGCTGCGATACTGCTGGGCAATTCAGCAGGACCCCCCTTTGCTGCTGCTGCTGCCTGGGTCTCACCTATGGCGCTCTTCATGTTGCGTGTGTACTGGAACCTGCCGCGTGGCCCCTTCATCATCATTTCATCGCCAACCTTCATCTTGTGCAGGACCTGCGTCATTTTGCCGCTGGGGTACACCTTGATGACAAACTCAACACGCCCTGGCGTGTCGTCGTCTGTGACAGGGGTGTATGGCCTGGGCAGACGATTCAAACGGCGAGGGCAGAAAGCATGCATGCAGGTGAGCAAGCATGACGAACCACTGCCACAGAAGCTTTGTTATACACTTCCACAGAAACTTGACAGGACGCAGTTGCAGGCCAGAGCGAGCACAGCATGACTTCACAGTGCCAGGCATCAAGCCCACCTGTAGACATCCTTGCCGTCAGAGTCCTTGGCCATGAAGGTGATGTGCTGGCCAGTTGGGAGACCTAGACGCATCTGAGGGTCTGGAAGGCTGAAAACAAAGCGCTTGGTGTTGTGTGTGAGCTGGTCTATGCGAGTAAGTGTCAGCGGCTTCCACTGCTGTGGATCCAAGAATGGCTTGCTGCTGCCTTTGCCCAACTGTAGCGCTAGAATCACCGAGATAATGACAACAGCCACGGCAACCGCAACAGCAATTGGGTCGCCCTGCTGAAGCAAGGCAACGAACGGTGCCATGTTGATCAACAGCGGTTACAGCAGTCGCAGAGTAGTTTGCAGACACCGCATTAGGGCCGCTCAGCCATTGACAAAACGCATATTGACATGCTTGAGTCACCTGGATGGCTCGTCATATGACAGGTGGCTGACATGTGTTCAAACTGCAGACAGCCAGCAAGTCACTTGTAAAGGACAACTCACTTGTGTGCCAGCACGTGTGTTGACCTCAACCCACGAAGGCATTCCTGTGCTTCCATTAAACGAGAACGAACATCAAGAATTGCAGATTCAGCTATCAAAGCAATCAATCGACGAATGTGTCTGAACACGGCCAGGAAGGTACCCCCAAGCCAAGTGTGCTGCCAAGGCATAAGCGTCCCAGCACGCCTCAGGGGGAAGGGCATCCCCCGACATCCAATTCTGACGCCACTTACATGCATTTACAACCAGACACGACCCAAACTGTGAGCCGGCCACTGATTGTAACTCAGTTGTTGCAAATTGTACCAAGAAAGGAACTGCTCAATACTGTACCACTGGCAGTACAATACAAGTAGCAAACTGAGCTTCACAGCATTCATTCCCAAAAACAAATTCAATAGACAACTCAGTTGCACCTGGCAGTGACACACAGCGAACTTGGGGAAGTCATGCAGGTCGTCACAGCTTTCGCCTTCGCCGAGAGGGCTTGGTAACCTCAACTGTAGTAGCTTCTGCTGCCGCTGCTGTTGCCGCTGCTTCCAAAGTGACAGCCGCTGCTGCGCTCGCGGCAACAGCAGCACCAGCCGCTTTGCGTTTCGGGGTTGCTGCCTTCTTGCTGCTGCTGCTGCTGCTGCCTGACACTGCTGCCCAGCTGCATATGGGGCATGCTTGTACGTCATGCTGCTTGGCAGGGCAGTGCTGCAAGCGAACAGAAAACGCAGGCAAGACTCAACACTCCACAGCACAGATGGTAGGCAAAGTCAACGTCACTCTGCAGAGTCAACATCTACAGCAGCATGCATTGCAGCCCGACAGCAGTGGCCAAATGACCAGCAGTGTCGCTGCCTTGTGGAGATGTGCCTTATCATGGCACAACAGCAAACACATCCGCCACGCTGTACTACAGTGAGCTGTGTCACGTTACGTCAGGCCCCAGTCACACCTCTCTGCCAAAGTAGATGATCTGCAGGTGCACATCCCTCCACAGCTCCTGTGGCAGCAATGCCTTGAGGTCCGCCTCGGTCTGCTCCACACTCTTGCCACTGCTGAGGCCCCAGCGCTTCGCCAGCCTGTGTTGGTAGGTGGTGCAGGCAGGGTGCAAGATGATGGCAACCATTGTCCCACAATGAGCACACCAGGGGTATGTGTTCTGTTGTTGCATGCCGTTCAATCACCAAGCCAAATCTGTCACCGCACAAAGGGGCTGGGGTCATATCAACATGGCCAAAAAAACAAAAAACGTGCCCAAACACGCCAGCAGCCAGGTTCCCCAGGCTGCTGTGGGGGCCAGATACAAGCAATGCTGATAAATCCATGCCAATCTGGTTCAGCCTGCATCCGATGCAGGCACAGGTAAGTCACCTGTGTATGTGGGTGTCCACAGGGAAGGCAGGCTGGCCAAAGGCCTGGGACATCACCACAGATGCCGTCTTGTGCCCCACACCCGGCAAGTCCTCGAGTGCCTCAAAGGTGTCAGGCACCTCGCCCGCATGTCGCTCCAGCAGCAGCTGTCGTGTAGTAGCACCATGTAGAACATCAGGCATGGTGAGTGGTTACATGAAGCGGAGCGGACTGGCAGCAATGTTCCCTGCAACATCTGCAGATGTGGACCCTGCTGCTCTGATGAAAGGCAGCTGGCACCAGGGTAATTAGTGCCCTGCATGACCAAGATCAAGCCACCGGACCATTGATGGCAAGTGCATGTATGACACCTGCAACTGCTCCACTGGAGTGGCAGTCCACTTGACAGCAACTTGACAGCAGCAGCTTACCTGTGACATGTTCACGAGGTTCTTGGCTTTTGTGGGTGCCAGCCCTATAGGTTGGATGATTTTCTGCACGGCAGCCACCTCCTGGGTAGCCATGGCTGCAGCATCAGGTGCTAAAGCAAACAGCTCTGGTGTGACTTCATTCACCTGGAGCACCACCACAAATGCTGGTCTTGATGAGACAAGCCTTGAAGGAGTGGGATCAACCAATACAACTTGGGAGAGGCGGTCATTGGAGTTTGATTGTTGCCTGTTGCAGCTTTGAGGCAGTGGCGGTGTCCATCTTACCTTCTTATCGGTGGTTTGGGCGGACAGCATCACTGCGACGAGTAGCTGGTAGGCTGAAGCGTGCTGAAGGGGTATGGGGGGTGCTGGGTAGAGCTGTTGTAGCTGTGAAGCAATCTTTGCTGCCTTTTGTAGCATAGCATCATCTGGTACAACTGCTGGTGGCTGCTTTTTGGGAGTGCGCTTGGCTGGAGATTTTGCAGGAGTGCTGCCAGGCATACTGTTACTGGCTGTTGCTGCACAAAACCGTCTGCCGCTGCTAGGGCTGATGCCTATCAGACACTTTGATCTTTGCGTTCGTACAAAACAGCGTAGGAGCATCTATGGCTGACACGCGCGTGCTATACAGATTCCAGGGCTGCCTGATGCGTTATCGATCTCAAGTTCAGCACGGACGCTCACGTCTCATGCACTGTGCACGTACATCCATTCACTCAAGTTGGAATCCTCAACTCCACTGCAGCACATGGCGCCAGGGTTACACAACACCGTGCGGTTCGAACCCTGCTGGCTATGGGAACACCCTGGCTGTAGCTGTAGGTGCTACAACCTCACTTCTGCCGCTGCTGCTGCCGCTGCTTCTCATTAATGGTCATGACAGTGTTGTACCCGTTCATGATCGCCAGGAAGCTGAAGATACAGCCACAGAGGAA
Source organism: Chlorella sp. KRBP (assembly GCA_004335735.1). NCBI lineage: Eukaryota > Viridiplantae > Chlorophyta > Trebouxiophyceae > Chlorellales > Chlorellaceae > Chlorella > Chlorella sp. KRBP. The sequence goes on from QAXK01000027.1 coordinate 12,721, forward strand.
TGTCCCACGCATGCCTCTGAGGTCACTCTCCCTGTGTTCCTGCTCAAGCCAGCCTTCAGGGTTGACCAGGGCAGGCCAGGTCTTGACTGCCAGGTCCACACCAATGGACAGCTGCCAGGCTTGCAAGACTACAGCCAGCCAAAAAGGCACAGCAGGCAGGCACGCACGCACATTCTCAACTTCATGTCACATGGGCAAGTTGATGCCATGTGGCGTAAGCACACCAACTGCTTGGACCAGCAGCATCCTGTTGCAGGCTGCTGGACAGGCTTGAAGACTACATCTGTCGGAGTTTCGGTGTTTTAAAAAAGAGTGCATTGATTCCCTGTTCCACTGTGCTGCATCTCAGACATAGAAAAACAGCATGTGCAGCACACTACAGACACAGGCGAAAGCTGGCAGCCACGGACTTACTGAACAGCAGCGGGTACAGCACCATCAGCTGCCCAGCACTGCCACTGCTCTCGCCACTGACCACGTCCATGGCACTGTTCTTGCCCATAGCTATCCGCGTGTACATGCGCCGCTTCTGGTAGCGGTTCTGCACTAGCATCACCAGCGCCTGGAAGGCACTCCACACCATGAACTTCTCTGCGAAGTAGTACACAGCTGCAGGGTGCAGGCGCAGGCAGGTGGGCACAGCACATGTCAGTGAGCGTCTGTCTGAGTGCAGGCCTCAAGCTTACAAGGGCATCAGGTTGACAGGCCAACTTCTAGCTGCTCATGCTGAAGACAAGAGTGAACATACAGGTGTGTGATATCTCGCAGACTGCGGATGACAGGACATGGCATCCCGTCTGCTGCTCGGCGAAGCCCACACTGTTAGCAAACACAGGGCTTCACTTTCCCGCTCCCCCAATCTTGCTCACTTGGACTGCTGATTGGCAGTGACAGCATCAGCAGGGAGCCAATGGCAGACCAGATGTGGTGGCTGATCCACCAGGCGCGGATGTGGCTGCCATTGACCAGCAGCACACTCTCACGCAGAGCCATGGCCACGTAGAAGTAACACAACCACGCAAAGTAGGCCTGGATGCCTGCAGCCACACAAGCACAGCAACAGCAAAAAAAGACGGCAAGGCAGATCAAGCGTTGGCATTCATCCCCAACTAGGCGGCCACCGACATTCCTTCCACAAACTGCTGCAATACTCTGCCAGCACAACATGCCAAGCAGTGCACACTGCTACTTACTGCTGTGACTGCACTTGCCGACAATGCATCATGCCTACTTGTCAGCACACTGCAGAGTGCATCGTCCCAGACAGCAGACCCTTTTCACCCTCTTCTGCTCCCTCCCCTGTCTGCACGGTCACCTGTGAGCAGTGGTGGTGCCAGTGTCAGGCTGTCCCCCTCCTCCACCACATAGTCAGCCCGCTTCATGCCGAGGTACAGCAGCAGCGGGGCACAGCCCATCACCCACACAGCACGCTTCCTGAAGGCATGGTACTCCTCCCGGATGGCCATGGCCTGATCCTTGCGCAGGGTCACAATGTTGACCTTGTCACCAATCAGGTAGGACAGCAGCCGGGGGGTCTTGGGGCTGCACATGCGCCGCCTGTGCGGGGTGCCAGACCATAGGAGCACGAGTGGCCAATGTGGGCGAGGAGAATAACCTGCTGTTAACATTTGTTGTTGAGACATGGGATCAGGCTGACGTGCACGTGTTGCTGTGCGAAGAGGACGGCAAGGCTTGCAGAGCTGGCTTGACATGGCTGGACAGGATAATGAGCCTGAGCAGTGCGCTGCACAGATCAGTACCCACACCCCAAACATGGGTCACTAGGCAGTGGCTGTCAGTCAACACAGCGCATGAGCTTGTGTTGACACGGGAAGTACAAGCAGGGGATGTCAAGGGATCAGCAGGCTTGTGTGCGGTGCTCTTTCCCATACTTCATCTGAGTTTGGAGGGCAATGGTGTTCCAACCTCAAGCCCCCCGACTAGCCAGCAGCAGTGCCTGTGGCGGGTAGGTGGCACCCTGCATGCTAGCCTTGGTGGTGAGGCAGCTGTGCACTGAGCAAATGTTGGTGTGCCACTTACAGGTCGCCCCCTGGCCCCACGCCACTTATGATGGACGATGTCTCAGACAGCAGTGCGTTGATAGACGCCTGTTCACTTCTGTCCTTCACACCAGCAGCTGCCTTGCGCAACCGCTGCAGGTTGGCTTGTAGGGACTTGATCTGCATGGGGACAGTGAAAAACACCAAGCCTTACACACTGTTGTCATTTTCTGTCTACGTCAAGCTTCAAGGGCTCATCAAATGCACCTTCCTCTGCTTTCAAGACAGCACACCCACCTCGACAGCCAGAGCATCCTGCTCACCAACAAGCTTCTTGGAGTATACACTGACCCGTTGGCTCAGTGCTTTGCTGCAGCATACAATGAAGCACAGTGTAAGTGCAGTGGCAAGTGTTCTGCAGACGTCTGCAACCAGACAGGGCTTGGCTCATCCTTACCACTTGGCCAGCAGTGCTGCTGCCTCGGCCTCTGGGGTGGAGCCCTCGTTGAACACTCCGGGTGAATTTGTCACCATTGAACAGAGTTTGTACTGCAGCACTGCTCGATTTGGAGCCCAACGGTGCCGGATCGGTCACGAACTTGGCTGTTGATGGCTTGATCTACACCGGAATGTGCGAACGCCGAGCCGATCTATGATTGTGGACTGCATATGAAGGACCCAAGGCCAAAATAAACTAATTGGCGATGGTAGTTAGCGGGCTGCAGGCTGTTGCCCTGTTCTGCTGCGTCGTCACTAACGCTTGATCATGACCTCACACTGGACCCATGGCAAGCG
>QAXK01000028.1:0-14552 GCA_004335735.1 Chlorella sp. KRBP
GTTGCCGCAGTGGTGGTGGCTGTGCTCGGGTCACACTGCTGCTGCTGCTGCTGCTGGTGGTGGTGGTAGTGTTCCTGCCACAGCTGCCCTGGCTGTGCTTGCTCCTGTCTCATGCTTGAGTTGCCCTGCTGCGGCTGTTGCTGCAGGTGCTGCTGCTGCTGCTTGGCCGCTGCCTTCACCAGGAAAGCATCCATTGGACCTGACGTCCCGCGGCTGCTTGGCTGCTGCTGCTGCCTGGAGTTATGCTGCTGCTGCTGCTGCTGTTGGAGTGCACTTGGCTGCTGTGGTGGTCTCTGCTGCTGCTGCTGCCCCGTGTTGGGCTGCTGTGGTGGCATCTGCTGTTGCCAGTGCTGCTTCCCTGCTGGAAGCAACTGCGGCTGCTGCCATCTGCTGCGCACATCCCCTGCTGCCCCACACGCATCAGCTGCAGCAGCGCATGGCTCAAAACCTGGCTTCTCCAAGCCTGGCTTGCCAGCAGCACCGCAGCAAGACAGATCTGCACCAGCTGCTGCACACGCCCCCATGCCTGCTGCTGCCTCAAATCCGGGCTTACTGAACCCTGCACCCGCACACTGCATGCCAGGTGCGGGCTCAAACCCGGGCTTACTGAGCCCCATGCCGGGGTTCGCCTGCAGCCCTGGCCCAGCTTTGAAACCAGCCTTCTCCAGCTGAAGCTGCTGCTGCAGGTGGTTGAGGTGTGCTGGTGATGGTGCTGCAGTGGGGCCAGCGGGTGGGGCGGCAGTGCCAGGTGGGTGGGCATCCAGGCCCTGGAAGAAGCCACCCAACTCCTGCAGCAGCGCCTGGGGTGGCGCGGTGGGGGTGGGGATGCATGCGGGTGTATCCTGTCAGTGGTTGCTTGTGTGGCAGCTTCACAAGTTTGGCAGGTGTGCTTGTGCCTGGGCTTGGGTCTGTGCCTGTGTTGTTGTAGATGCTACGTGCTTGTGCCGATGCAGCTGCATGTTTAGGCTCGTACCTGCGTGGTTGGTGCTGGGCGGATGGTGCCGCGCACCCACTTGCTGAGTGAGGTCTGGTTGCGGGGCTCCTTGAAGCGCTCATCCACCAGCAGGATGGCCCCATAGTCCAGGCGGTGCCGGATGCAGCGGCCGATGGCCTGGCGTCAGTCACCGCATCACACGCCACAGCACAGCATGAAACAGCACAAGCGTACACGTCAGGGAACCCTTGTGAGATCTTAGTTGGGCGCCTTGGGCAAGCAGTGCATGCACAACACCTGGAGGCTGCCTGTGTGGCTGCTGCAAGGAGTCAGGAGGCCCGATGCCACCTCTGTCCCGATGCAGTGATGCATAATGCTGCAAGCCATCTCCTGCTGTGCATGCCACACATCACAGTTGCAGGTCGCTTGTCCAACGTGCATGGCACACAACATACGAGTGCATGTCAACCCACACGTGCAGATGAAGTGTGGGGCTGCTGGCTGGATGCAGTCACAGCCTGCACGGCAGCCCAAACCCATCAGGGCTCAGACAGCCAGGTGGAGCAAACAGGGGAGAAACATCAGGGGAGAAACATAACTCGTGCCCACTCACCTGGTTGAGTGCCCTGAAGGCCTGCTGACTGTACCACGCGTCACCCGTCAGCAGCCGTGGCGGAGGCCCTGCCTTGCCGTACTGCCCCTGCCTGGCTGCTGCTGCTGTGGCCCTGGCCGATGCTGCTGCTGTCGCATTGTTGTACTCCTTCTTCAGGTTGACCTTGCTGTCCTTGGCATGCGGGTAGGGAATGCCCACCACCATCACGCAGCGTGCCCGGCCGTCAGCAAAATCGATGCCCTCCGACACCTGGGCGATGACAGCAGCAGGTGGTGGGTTAGCAGCATCCACACCCGTCACATACTGCGGCCGCAGGGGCTGGTGCAGGACAGCCTGTGTATTTGGTGATGCGATGGGCTGCGTTCGTCCTTGATGCAAGGGTGGGCACAACAATGCACACGATGTCGCCCACACCCACAAGAAAGGGGGCAAGGCGCACTCGACAAAGCTGCCAGGACAGGCCAAGCCAGGCCTACATGCTGAATGTTCAGCCCAGCCACCCCCATCCTCACCTTGCCCCTGCACACTGCCATGAACAGCCCCCCCTGGCCCCCATCCACAGCCTCGTAGAAGTTGCGTATGGCGGTGTCAAACGCGTCACCAGCCTGGCGGGGCTCTGAGAAGACCGCCTTGACCTGCTGCAGCTGCGCCATCAGGCCCGTGTCCTGCGGGCGCAGCATGGGGGACAGGACGGGAGTGTTGGCACAACGTCGCCACAATGCACACGCCATGGTGTGAAGCACAATGATCGGGTGGCACTGTTGCATATAGCCTGCAGGAGTCACTGCCCTGTTGCCTGTATGCAACAATCGCTTCAGCCTGCATAATCTGTGGTGTCCTCTAGGTAAAGCATGTGTGCCACAATGACGCCCGCCTGTCAGCACACACCCCAAGCGTTCAGCTGCCAGAATCGTGCCCGACTGCAGCAATTTCAGTAGGAATGCACTGTGCACAAGGCAAGCCAGCCGGCCAGCTGCGCCACCTTTCCCCCCATCCCCACAAGCCCTGCTGACACCCTCCCCCACCCCCACCCCCGCCCACCTGCCACCTCTTGGTCAGCTTCTCCATGAGTGCGTAGCTGGGCAGGAACAGCAGCACGCCGTCAGGCACCGTGTGGCACACCCCCAGCACCAGCTGGCCCAGGCTGTCCTGGTAGTCCAGCTGGTCCGCCTCCTTGAAGGTGGCACGCAGCTTGCGGCCATCCAGGCCGTGGCTCACCACACGCGACAGCACCTGCGGGGGAGATGGTCACATATTTGGGCGGAGGGGGGGGGCAGCAGGTGTTTCTTGTCAGTACCATCACGGCGGTGTTGCAGCCCCTGCGTACTTTACATGAGGGATGCCACAGACACAACCGACAATGTGGTGCACAGACAGCAGACCATGGTTCTGGAACTGCAGACACACCCCTCTTACCTGCCTGTTGACGTCCACCACATGTGGTGCCTCCAGGCGCACATGGAAGTCCAGGCCCAGCTCACCACTGAAGCTGTCCAGGGGGCTCAACGTGCCGCTCGTCAGCAGCACGCTGCGCGCAACATTGGACAGGCTCCTGCACACACAGCCATGCAGATGCACACCACACACAGCACAGCCAGGCACACAGGAGCCGTGAGTCAGACGTGCGTCACCGCTTGTTTGTGCCTGTTCCACCCAGACAGCCCTAGGTCTGGCCGGTCTCAACCATGCGATGCTCATCGCAGCCCTCGATGCTTCACATGAGAGACAGACAGCCGCATCCACAAGACCAAGTGGTGACGGCATCTGGTGACACACATGCTGGAGACCAGGCATATCTGCAGGCCTCATGTGGCAGCTGTGCACACACATCCACCCCAAAACAAGGCCATGCGACAGGCAGCCATTCCTCGACAAGACCTCGACAAGACAACCAGTGGCCTAAAGCCAACACCCTCACCTGAAGACCACGGCAGGGTTGAGGCACCACAGGCAGAACCTGAAGGCCCAGGCCGTGGTGGCAGCAGTACAGCCCATCACATCCGCAAAGCCGTCAGTGCTGGGCTCTGGCCTGCGCCGGTCGCGGCGACCCCTGTTGCAGCCAGCACATTCATCGCAGCAGCAGCAGCAGCAGCAGCAGCACGTTTCGCGACACTTGCCACACCCTGGCTCAGCAAGCACAGCGCCAATGCTTTGCTGCTGGGGCCTGCTGCGCCTGAGTGACATGCACAGCCGCGCATTCCTCCCGATGTATGCATACATACACAAGTCTAAAGTTGCAGCACACCTGCGGCTGCCACAACAGCCTGCACCTCCCACACATCCCGCGCGTCACACAGCAGCCCACCTGCTCTGGTGGGTGTCCCTGGGGAGCCACATCTGCACCGCCAGCCTGTAGTCCCCCACATGGTCCACGCCAGCCACAGACTGCACCACCTTGGCAGCACTGACCTCCGCAGCAGCAGCAGCAGCAGCACTGCCACCCAGGCCTGCACCAGCTGCTGCTGCTCCTGCAGCGCCTGCTGTTGCTGGGGCCCCTGCTGCTGCTGCGGGTGGTGCGGAGGGGGCCTCTGTGTAGGTGCCGTACATGAGCCGCAGCACGGACAGGATGGAGGACACGCAGCCCAGGGCATTGCCGCCAGCCCTAGGGGTCTTGACGTCTGCAGGCACAGCCTCGTGTGCTGCCTCACCCTCTGTACAACATACAGCAGGACGACCAGCAGCAGCAGAGTGGCAGCAGCAGTGGCAGCAGCAGTGCCGGCAGTTTGTCCCGAGTGCAATGAGAGCGTGCACACCTATGATACTTTGTCGGCTGCATTCTGAGGACGATGGCAGGAGGACATCTCCAGGTATGCAAGGAATGTCTAGTGGTATGGTCATGCTGCAGCCACCAGACAATATGCATCGACACTTCATACTGTGATTGGCTGCCTTGTGTTGTGCGATCCATTGCTGCCATTGGATGCAGTGAAGCACACTGCCTGACCCAGACCACCCACACCCCTGACCTGTGTTGAACCCGGCTTTCTCCTCGGCTGCCTTAGCCTTCTCATAGCAGGACCACAGGTGCTCCACCTCCTGGGGACCCAGCCCAGCCTCCATCAACGCAGACAGCATCTGCAAGGAGGTGTGCGGCAGTGCAACATGATGGTGCATTGTGCTTGTGGGCCTGAGCAGGGCCTTGCCACCAGCTGATCAAGCAAGCCACTCTGGCAGCGCTACACAAAATGCTTGCTGCTGACCCCTTTGCACCCCCTGGTTGCAGGTGCCCAACACGGGGCACCCACCCACCTGAGGGAGGCATCCACTTCACCTCGCTCATACAGCTCCTGGGATCTGTTCAGGACTGCACTCGCAACAGCACCTCGCCGCCTCGACGCAATCGTGAGATCCCCCCGCTGCAGAGCAGAGGGCACAGCACACACAGCACACACGTAGCACACACAGCACACGGCAGATGCTTCAAATGCAAGATCCACCCACTGTACAGCAGAGGGGCACAATACCGCACACAGCAGGAACCATTGTTGAGTGCAGCAAGGCGCTGCAATCGTAAGGTCGTCACAGCAGAGCAAAGCGCACAGCCAGGAAACTTCGGCGCGTCTGCCGCTCTGGGAAGCAGGTCATTCGTTCTTTGCTTGTCAGCAAAGTGGCGAGCAAGCTTTCTCGCAGTGTTCATCCAGCCCCCCAACAAGCCCCCCCCAAAAGCCCCCCCCCGCCTGACCCACCTCCAGTCGCTCCACCGCATCATCCACACTCAGCACTCTCGAATGGCCTGGCCTAGCAGGACCAGCCTCCTCTGTCACAGCATCAGCGCCCTGTGATCCAGACTGGCCCGCACCCCCTCCAGCACTCTCACACTTCTCACTCGTCACTCCTGCTCCCGCCTCACGCTGCTGCTGACCCTGTGGGTGGCCCAGCACCCCCTGCTGCCGCTGCCCCTGCTGCAGCTGCTGCTGCTGCTCAGTTGACACACTGGCCTCTGCTGCTGGTGTTGGAGAACCTACTGCTGCGGCCGAAGACGTTCCGAGCATGCCAGCGCCACCAGCAGCAGCAGCAGCAGCAGTGGCTGTGCCAGTTGCGCTGCCGGGCCGACTGCGGGTCTTGGCGGGTGGCGGCAGAGGGGAGCCGCTGCCAGCACCAGCAGCTGCTGCTGCTGCTGTTGGTGTGCCTGTGCCTGGCATGTGCTGACGACCAGCAGCAGCAGCAGCAGCGGCGGCAGCAGGCGTGCCTGCCAAGTCACTCCTGCTGCGTTTGCTGCCGCCCCCATTGCTGTTGGGATGCCTGAAGGGTGGCACAGCGGTGGCGGGACCTGGCCTGCTGCTGCTGCTTCCAGGGATATCCCAAAGGTACACATAGTCGCCTGGACACAACACACACACATCGGCACATCATGGTCAGCACATGCAACATTGTATGGATTCAACAACGGGCTGTGTGAACTTTTGGGAACAACGCCGCAAGGCTGATGGCTGGGGCGCGTGACATATGCTCAACAGCCTGAGGGCTGGCTCTGAGGTGCACAACTGTTTTTGTTACTGTTACATGGTTCAGGATACACCTGAGCACCCCTACAAACTGGCTCCAGTACCTAACATCACTGTGTGTACAGCACTCAACGCTGATTGCAGGCACTCCCACCCTGTAGGTGACTGGGGTGTGATGTTTGGGGGTGAATGCGGCCCTGGTTTGTTCGTGGCTGTCGGTTTTACTGGCCTGTTGTGTGTGCGGCCAGCCAGTGGAGGTATGCCCCCTCCCCTCCCCTGCAACCCCAGAAATCGCGGACCTGCATAACCACCTGCCATGCCCCATGTACTCACCTAGGTAGTTGGCAAGCACCTGGAGCCTTAAGCCCCTGACCTCTTGAACCCTGTCACTCCTAGGAGTTGAACTCGACCGGCCATGTGCCCCTCTCTTCCCCTTCCAAAGCTGTGTGCCTGCCTCCCTCCCTTGCCCCTGCATCCCACATTCTATTTCTCATTCCATCCCCCTTCTTCCCCCCCCCCTTCCCTGCAACTACTCACCCAGGTAGTTGGCAAGCACCTGGCTGCCGTCGTCAGCAAAGTCCACCCCGCTGACGCAGTCGGAGCTGAAGTGGTGGCACTGGCCTGCAGGGCTCAAGTGGCACAAGGCCTGCAGGCAGAAGCAGTGGCGAATGGCAGGCGTGTGTGTTGAAACGAGCCCTGCAGACCTGTTTGTGTTGGGCGATGAATGGAGTGTGTGTTGTGGGGTGGGTGGCAGGAGCAGGGGAGGAACAGACAGTGCAACCATCAGACAAGACTGCAAGAAACACAGCCAATTGGTCAGTCCACAATCAAGCTTCTGCATGGCTGATCCGGGCCTCCAACAACAGGGCGCATAATTTAGAATTTGTGTCCCTAAATGCACGCATGGATGCACCCTCACCTTGCATGTGGCCGGCCTGTTGCTGCTCCTGCCTGTGCCGTTGCGGGCTGTGCTCATACGCCGGTCATACACCCGCAACACATCATCAGACGCACCAACCGCCAGCAGCCATGGTTTGTGCCTACACAGGCTCGGACAGAGTCAGGGAACAACACAGAAGCAAGATGATGGTGGCAATCAGACCGGCAGCCAGCAGCCATTGTTTGTGCATAAACATCTGCACAGAGAGCCAGGGAACAACATAGCAAAGTCATGGTGACAGGAGGGCAAAGCACCACAATGCTCACAAAGGTTTGGCAGGGCTGAACACACATAGAACAGCACAGCACAGCAAAGTGCTACAGCATAACACAGTACCACATGGCATGGCACAACGCTATGAAGCACGGCACACGTGCACGGCGTGCTTCCAACCCTCCCGCCTACCCCTCCCCACACCAGCGTGACCCCACACCCTCCCCTGCCCCTCACCAGGGTGCTGCTATCGAGTTGATCTCCAGCCGCACCCCATTGCGTGCCAGCTGCAGCAGCTGCGTCCCCTGCCTGGCGCTGCGTGTGTCCAGCTGCCGCACTGCACACCATGGCAAGGAAGTTGTGTACGAATGCACACACAGACAAAGCAAGGCAGCAAGGCCCATGTCACTGTGTGTATGTCAAGGTACACATGAACATCCAAGGCAGACGAGTGCGTGTGAGAGACAGGACAGGATTGGGCTTGGTTCACTTGAGTGTAGCTCCTAGGGAAGGCAAAATGCGTTGCAACACGACACTGGATACACCGCTGGCAAACCACTATGCATGCAGCCTGCTGCTGCTGCTGCCGCCTGTGATGCTGGTAGTGGCCGCCACCGCGGCGGTCCTGCTGCTGCTGCTGCTGCTGACCTGAGCCGTCTTCGCTGCAGCTGATGATGAGGTGTGGGTTGTAAGGCTCTGTCACCATCTTCTTGACTCGACCTGCAGCACACACATGCACATCGCCTGTTGCCCGCTCCAACCTGAGTTTGACAAACATACTACCTTCAGGCTGCTGCCTGTGTCGACATAGGCAGTAGGTGTCGAAGGGTTCTGTGGCTCAATCCCACGTGCTCCAAAGCAAGCTCGACAAGCAGGGCACAAGCGGCTCTCTCCACATCAAATGGAGCCGTCACTGGATAGGCATGTAGACGATCATGATTCTCAGCAGTTCCCCTCCACAGCTCCCTTGAGCCAACACACACACTTCCCATGTCAACACACGCGCACCTGTGTGTGGCGTGTACACCTTGACGACGGCTCCTGCTGCCACGTCATGCAGCCGCACCTCATGGTCGCCGGCACAGGAGGCCAAGATCGGGTTACTGCTGTCACCTGCACAGCCGCAGTTTGCAAGAATTCCATCTTCAAATGCCGCGCAGACAGGCGACTTGCGTTCAGGTCTGATTTGAGATGGCTGGTGCGACCCTACACTGCGGCTGTGCACCCACACATTCACAGATGGAAAAGGCCATGCGCCCCATGTACCAGCACATGTGGCAAGTACCAAGCAAGCACTGTCTTCTGCTGCATCCAAAGAGGCTGTACAGCTGAGGCGAACAGTACAGCAGCTCTTCACAAGACCTTTCACCAGCGTGCATTGGGGTTTCAAGCATCAACCAGCGCGCTACTGCGTGTTGCGATGCAACCCGTCCTAGCCACAGGTCTGAGCCAATGCGTGCCTGATGTGGCCTGCTGCGGTTGTGCTGCTGCCCCACCTGTGCCCGGCATGAACTTCACGCAGAAGATGTTTGCTGAGTGGTGTGTGTGGTGCTGCAGCAGGGGTCTGCTGCTCTGCAGGTCCCACAGGGCCAGGTGCAGGTCATCTGACCCTGACGCCAACAGGGAGCCTGGGACAGCCACAGAGATAGCACAGGAGCAGAGTTGATGTATGTGACGTAGCAGAGGCAAGAAAAGCAGCAGGAGCAAATGCTGGTTGTAGCAGCCGCAGCCGCAGCAGCAGCTGCTGCTGCTGCTGCTGCTTCTGCTGCTGCTGCTCAACAAGCCACCTGGAGTGAGCCTGTCTGCACTTTCATGGACTCTGTGCCCATGAACGGCCCTTCACATGCAGGTTACTCAATATTTATGCTTCCACAGCAGACAATAAGCTAGGGGCATGCCTGATGAACTGCAAACGCTCACAACGGTATGCTGTGAATTGCCTGGAGACTCTGGGCAGTAAGCACAAATACAGCAATTGCTTTTGGGTGTGCTGTCAAGGTGTTGCGTGGATGCTGACACGCTGCTTCAATCCAAAGTTGACTTTTCTTGTCACACTTACCGGAATCATTGAACTGCAGGTGATTCACGCAGCCCCTGTGACCCTGCAGAAGTGTGTCCAATGCCATGCGGGGGTACAGGCAAGACACAGCAGCAGCGCTGCCATACTGCTGTTCTCGCGCCGCAAGGTATGATGGAAAGTTTTCAGCTTGCATTATCACGTTACCAAAAACAGGCCAGGCCCCAACAGCAGTGTGCTGTCATGGTGGACTGATCTTGCAAGGAACCTCTGCAAGAGAGAGACAGAGGGGTGTCTGCGAGGAGGCTGCGGCCTGTAACAGGACTGTTCTAATGTGCAGTCAGAGTATACCGGTTACAAGCACAAACAATCATGGACAGCTGCAATGTAATGCCTAGAACCCTCAGGGCCTGTCAGTAGTTATAACACTCCCACTGACGGTAGCTTGTGCACCACATGTGTTTAGCCCTCTCCCCCTTACCTTTACGCTCCTGAGTATCCTCGCTGCATACTGGTGTGATTTAAGACCCGTGTGCCTTCTGTGACACAGTGCCATCTGCTGCACAGTCGCGCCCTGGTGCTCCCCACCATTTCTCAGCTCTCTTTCGTGGACCTGGCGTGGCTAAGTCACTTAGTCGTTCTGCTGAGTTCCTGAATTATCAAATGTTCACGCAGGCAAGGTAAGAGATTCTGGGCTGAGACAGGACAGCGCTCTGCACCATCGACAACTATCAGCTTCACTTCGAGCAGCATATGGTAGCCCGCAGCACTCTGCCCTCAGCCTGACCTGACCTCAGCTCGACTCTGCAGGTTCGTGCAGGTGGCAGCATAGAGCTTAGGCGTGGGGCAAAGCAAACAGTAGCTGGGTCAGTCAGGGACAGCTGTTGAGGTCGCGGGGCTCCGGGCGCTCGTCAGCCTTCAGCCTTACAACTGTGACCAAACCCATACTGATTGGGTGTGGAGCTTTGTCCAGCTTGCCGTCAGGGGGTCAGGTTGTGGAAAGACTGAACCCCCTTTATCAGCAACCTGGAGCAGCACTGTGTTTGGTCCCCTCTGGTGTGCCGACGCTCAGCGGACCTGCCAGCTGCCAACACAGTGATTTGATGCGAAACACCACCGGGGAGGTCTGGGTGTGGGAAATTGGCTAGCGTTTTCAGCAAAACCATGCAGCCGTTTGAGTGCGTGAGGATACAGGTTGCAGGGTGTTGCATGGTCAGCAGCAGCGCAGTGCTGGGTTTGGTGTACATGGTGCTGTGTGCTGTGCTGTGTGTTGTGCCCTGCAGAGTGCTGGACCCTGTGTGCATGCACCACCCTTCAGTCAAAGTGTGTGCGACCAGCTGTGCCTTGGTGACATCAGCAGCATGGCTTGCTCAGCACACCCAGCCTTATGGGACCTTGGGCAGGACACCTGTGTGTGCTAGCTGAGCGTGGTGAGGTGATCTTGCAGCTGCTCTTGCCGGGCATAGTTGAGCACAGCACGTATCTGAACACAGATGATTGGGAGCAGTTCTACCTACCCAGCATATTACTGCTACTAGGGTGTGCCAGTCTTGGTTTCTGTTGCTGCCCCTGGGTGTTGGGACGTGCCATTACATCAGCCACACCAACTTCTTTGTCTCAAGACACGAAGCTTTGCCACTCTCACTGTGCCTGTGTCCTCGCAGTAAGCTGTGGCCTTCTCTTTGTGCCTGCAGGTGCTTCTGCCCCAATTTGAGGTCAGAACCATCAGCCAAGAAGTAATAATTCCGCTCCCGTGTCGAACAGTTGTTGTGGGTCTCAGCTCCTGCCATGCCTCACGTACTGTCAAGCTGCCTGCCGCAGTCACTGCTGGCTGCCAGATGGGCTGTTCCAACAATTTGTTGTGTATGTTGTTTTTGGTTGTTACAACTGAGTTGTCAGTGGGGGTTTGATTTGTGTGTGCAGCAAGCGGGGGGTGCCATGCAGGGCGCCACCAACACACACTTTGTATTTCGAGCTCAATTGACAGAAGCAGCAGCCATGCGTTACTGCCATCGTGCCACCCTTGTTGTGCCCGCTATCCAGGAGCGCTGTGTGCTTGCTGCTCAGTTGCATGTTTGTCGTGAGGCGTTGTCAGTATGTCTGGTGGTAGTGGTTGAGGCCAGCAGCATGCTGCAGACGTATGCGCCCCAGGTGCTTAGTAGGTGCCGCTTGCCCTACATGTGTGTATGCAGTGTCCTACTAATACACTGGTGCTATGAAAAGGGTTGCTGCAAGCAATTGGCTACAGTCTTGATTCCACAATGTTGTAACTTGATGTCTGCATACTGATGTTATAATGTCAGACCGGTCTGTTTGGGTCTTGCAGGTATAAGCAGCTCGAGATGTTGACTGTGATGTACTGGCCACCATGGTGGCGACGTGTCGCTGCTGCTGTGGCACAGGCTGCAGAACAACAGTCAACAATGCTCCAGCAAAGCCAGAGCTGCAGAAACATTGAAAAATCATCAATCATTCACAGTATAGGCACTCCAGGAGTTGTTATGTGGGGAAGTTGATCCTGAAGATACGGTGTTGCATGTGATCAGTGTGGGGAAGTTGATCCTGAAAATACGGTATTGCATGTGATCAGTGATCATTGCGCCAGCAGCACACCTTCAGTGATGTCACATACAATTCACTCACAGCTGAGGCGTCATCGCACTAAAGGGATACAAGGACGAGCTCCAGGTGCCAACTTTTTCGCTCTTGAGATCGATCAGTGCGAATATGAAGCAGCGGGAAATCTACAGTTCAAATCATCCCTAACAACCTACACCAATGGCAGCGAAAAGAGGGCGCACTGCAGCACACTTCCTTGTTTAACCCCGTATTATCAGCCGTACTTCTTTGATTTCGGTAGATGCCTGCTGCTATGCACAAGGTATGCTGCTGGCCGCTTGACCTCAGGATCAGTCACAGAATGGCCCTGAGTGCCCCATCGCACAGCCTTGTGCCCAGTAACATTGTTCCTACGTGCAAAGTCTTGATTTTTAACATCTGAGCTGCCTGCATTGCCCTTCATCCTCTTGCAGGTCACTGGAAGCTCCGGCTGTGCTGCAGCACTGCCGACAGCTTTGTTGGCTGAGGTCCTGCAGCATGTGCCACAGCAGCAGCGGCTCAGCCAGTGCCCTCTGGTCAGCACGTCCTGTGCACCTGCTGCTGCTCAGGCCACGGTGCACGTGGCAGATGCCATCAAGCCAGATGTGCCGGCACTGCAGAGCTGGCTAGCTGTGCATGCAGGCCAGGTACTGACCATCAAGCTCACTAACCGGCACCGTGAAGAATTGAAGCTGCCCTTGGAAAAGTTGACGCAGCTGCAGCATTTGCAGCTGCAGGGTTTCAAACTGCAGCTGCCAAGCGAGGAGGTTGGGCCACCTAGCAGCCCTGCTGCTGGCCGCAAGGACAGCGGCAACGAAGGCAGCAGCAGCCTTGCAGCACCACAGCTGACGCTGCCCAGCTTGCAGCACCTTGAGCTTGAATCATTCCAGCTTGGCAGCATCAGCAGCTTGCTGCAGCTCACCAACGCACCTCAGCTCACAAGCTTGACACTGTAGCACATCGGTGTGCTCGACTTGGAGTTCAACTCCATCGTTTGCACAAAGCCGTCAGAGGGCGCTGTACAAGAGCTTGCAGACGCATTAGCCGGCATGCTGCAGCAGCTGCCTCGGCTGTCAGTCCTGCAGCTCCCAGACCTACCGACGCAGCTATGCAGCATACGGCGGCCATGCCGGGGTTGCAGCATGTCAGCCTGACACACATGGAACACGTGCCAATGTTTGACATGCGGCACCTGCCCAGCAGCATTACTCAGCTGAAGCTGCATGGCCTGATTGGGTCCCGCAGCCCCAGCCTTCCCGAGCAGCTGCCGCAGTTGACTGGGCTGCTGCACTTGGAGTTGTGCTACTGCATGGTCCCTCCCACCATACTGGGCAGCCTTACAAAGCTGCAGGTCCTTCGCATTAACGACTGCAACCTGCTGCCATATGACCCAGACGAAGAGTGGCAGAAGAGGGCACAGAAGCGCTGCTGGCCGCGCTGTCCAGCCTGACGCGCTTGCAGCACCTGACACTCGCCAACTGCCTTGGCGTCGACAACGAGAACATCGCCCCAGATCAGTTCTCAGCACTGACAGCCTCCAGCCACCTGACTCAGCTAGACCTCAACAGGGAGAACTTCATGACGATGCCCATGCGCGCAGCACAGCACATGTTCCCTCCTGGCAGGCAGATGCCGTTCCTGCAGCGGGTTGTGTTGGAGCCGGAGCTGTGTATGTCTGATCTTATGGACGACTGGTGCCTGGATGCGGCAGACCTTCGCTGCATCATCCAGGCGTGTCCAGCCCTGCAGTCCTTGAGCATTGGCCTCAGTATGCAGCCGGATGCAGACCTTTCTCCGCTGCTGCAGCTGCCAGGCAGCTGCACGTCGCTGAGTGTGGGCGGCCCAGCTTTCACAGACGCAGCAGCGCCTCTGATCGCGCAGCTGACACAGCTGGAGTCCTTGGCATGGGCCTATTCCCTGGAGCTGACAGATTCAGGGCTGGAGCAGCTGGTTGCCCTGGACCTGTGCAAGTTGTTTGTGTACAGCTGCGGCCTCAGCGAGCAGCTGTTCACTCAACGGGGGGCAGGAGTGTTGCTGGAGTGGGAAGGAGGTCCGGTGAGTGCTGCTTGTTCGAGTTGGGGTTGTCGGGTTGTGTGTTGCCCAACTGCGACCTCTAGCTCAGAACTCATACGTCCCCAAAAGGCGGAGTTGGGGGTGTATGGCCAGAGTGTTTGGGCTGTCCTGCTGTTATTTGCTCAGCCCCTGCTGCCAGGGCTTGTCATAACTGTGCCGTCTGGCACGTTGTTGCTGGTGCTGTGGTTTGGCGAACTGAACGTGCCGAAGCCAAGTGCAGTGTCGATTGCGGTTGCCAGCACGGCTGTATGTGTTGTGCAGCAAGCGCGTATTGGCAGGTCAGCATGCTGTACACCAGGTGCCGACCAACCCCTGACAGTCCCCTGCAATGTCAGCATTTGTTGTTTGGCACATCCTGTAACGAAGGACAGCATGCGGCAGTGCAGCTGGGCACCCAGCTGTGTATCTGACCTCAAACATGCTCCCCTGCTGCTGCTGCTGCTGTGGTGTTTGCACAACCCACCTCCCCTGCCACAGTCTGTGCAGGAGCAGCTGGATGACCTGTTGGACCGCAGCCCAGTGCTGGCCCTAGCACGCCTCAAGAGGCACAAAGAGGTAGCAGCAGCTGCAGCAGCAGCAGCCAAGGATGACAAGCACCGCCGGCAGATCGAGCGCTGGTGTGAGCGATACTGGGGCGTGAGAGCTGAGCGTGACGAGCTGCGCTGCACAGGCAGGGCAGCAGCAGCAGCTTGAAGAGGCACAGGCAGGCCAGCAGCAGC
>QAXK01000029.1:0-13811 GCA_004335735.1 Chlorella sp. KRBP
GACTGCTGCAGCAGCTGCAGTAAGCCTGCTGGTTGCACCCTGCTGTGCTGCTGCAGCAGCTGTTGGTATGGAGTGGGCCTGCTGCTTCCTGCAGACATACGGACACAAGCCGCCAAAGATCAATTTGGCTCAGACACTAGCCAAAATCAGCCTGATTTGAAAGACGTTTCTGCATATGAAAACTGGCGCAAGTCATTTTCAGGAGGCACAACTGCAAGGTCTGTGTTCGAATGCTCACAGCACTGTAGCAAGCTTATAACTGACTTCAGCAGGGCCCAGGCCTCGACATCGTGCCATGGCTCCTCTGCTGTATATGTTTGTCGCCCCGGGCGTTGCTCCAAAGCACGGGCCTCTGTTGTACACCCACCTGTGACAGCATGGGTCCTGGGCAACAACCCATGCTGCTCCACCTCCCGCAGCAGCGCTGCAGCTGCTTCTCTGCAAGGACCATTTGACAGCCAGTGCAGGACCAGGAAGTAGGCCTCTGACGGGTCCAGGCCATCAGGCTGCATGGCTATACATGGAGCTCTTGTGGAATTAGGACCAGGTCACTGACTCAGTGACTCAGTGACTGCACCCGACAACGGCAGTGTATCCCTCGTCAGGGGATAACCATGCTACATGCTAACGCATCAACTTTTACGACAACAAAGGAGCGGAGCGTGGTGCGCTGCTATTATCAGAGCTCCATGTCAGAGTTACACCCAGTAGTCATTTCTCACAACTGTCACTTGCTGCTTGCCAGTATACAGAGCTATACAACCTCATCAACGGGGCTCTGATCAACTGATATCCCGTAAACTGTTCGATTACTTTATTGTTTTATAGGCAGGATGCATGGGCGGTTGCACGCAGTGCTGCTGCTTGTGATCTCAGCTGCATGTTTCGGGGCAGCGTCTACTCTTATCCGCGGGGCCAGTCCGGATAACATTGCAAAATACACACCCAAGAATGGGAAGTTTACGTGTTTTGACGGCTCGATGACCATAGACTTCAGCCAGGTATGGGCTGTCCCTCGAGCAGTTTTGTTCGCCATGCGTCGCAGCTTCAGGCTGACGGGTTGCGGCGCGTCTGTGCAGGTCAACGACAACTACTGCGACTGTCCTGACAGCAGCGACGAGCCAGGTGCGCCTGTCAGCAATATGGGGTCAACAGAAGCTTCGGTTGCGAGTGATCTGGAGGACTGATGGGCCACTTTCTATCTTGCAGGCACTTCTGCGTGCCCCAACGGCGTGTTCTACTGCAGAAACCGTGGCCATGAACCCAGGATACTGTCCACATCCTTTGTAGACGATGGGATCTGCGGTGAGTTTGCAGTTCTGATTGCTGACCACCTGTGGCGGACATACCAGGCACTACCCTAACTGTCTAGGCACAAGTTGTCTCTGAACAGGCCTGTCACAACAAGCTTCCCGCTAGACGTTTGAGACCCCAACACGGCTGCTGCTTACAGTCACTGAGTGGCTGGCACAAACAACAGTAACATGTTTTGCCGCACCCTGGCCCCTCCACCTGCTGTGCCCACCACCCGCCCCCAGACTGCTGCGACGGCACCGATGAGCTCAGCGGCTGCAAAAACACATGCATCGAAAAGAACTCCGCCAAGAGGGACGCCATCCAGAAGGAGATCGCGGACTACCAGGCAGCACTTGACCGCAAGGGCCAGTACGCCTCTAGTGCCAGCGGGGTGCGGGAGAACATCAAGCAGCGCTTTGCCAACGTTGACTCAGACCTTGAACAGGCAGAGAAGGAGCTGGAGCGGCTCAAAGGTGAGGCCGTGGCATAGCACCCAGTCCTTGGCCTAGCCGCTCATCAGTGATGTCCTTCAGCAGCCCAATGCATGATCAGCTCACCAACCCTCCAAGCCTCCACAGCTTGGCTGCCAACTCCCTTTATGGGGAGTGTTAGTTACACGTGTGCACAGGCGCCACAGCAAGAGTAGCATTACCCACCGGGGTTATACATGGTGCTTGCGCTAAAGAGAACTCCCATACGATGTTGACCTCACTTTATGCAAGGCTCTGCATCCATGCACAGCCTTGCATACACAGTCATGATAGCTCTGCAGGTCCTTCTGCCTAAGAACTTGAGCCCCACCTCCGTGCCCTGCATGGGACCCTTGCTGCTGCAGCTGAGAAGGCGAAGGTAGAGGAGGAGACGGAGGCAAAGAGGGAGGAGCACAAGCAGGCGCAGGCCAGGCTGGCAGCGCAGCGCAAGGTGGAGGCCGAAGCAGCACGCAAGAAGAAGGCAGAGGAGGACGCAGCAGCGGCTGAGAAGGCCGCGAGTGACGCGGCCGCGCAGGCAGAAGCCGACGCAGCAGCAGCGGCTGCGGGCGGTGACGCCTCAGCTACAGAGGTGGGGGCGCAAGCACGCCGGCAAGGTTGGGTGTCTGCTGCAATCACAGGCGGCTCGATGCAAGCAGCCCTGTATCCAGGCAGCAGGGGTCAGTGTGTCAAGATCTCACAAAGGGCCCAGATTATGCTTCTGCGGGTGCAGGTCAGCAGGGTGAGATGTGAAGTCATCTAGATGTCTGTTACTTTTTGCAGGCCGATGCTGCTGGTGTCTGCTTAGCAACGCATTGCTGTGATGTGATGTGCTGTGCTGTGCTGTGCAGGAGACGGACGAGGAGCGTGGCAGGCGTATCGCCTCTCAATGGACAAATGACCCCGCAGCAGCTGGCAGTGCGGTGCGTGCGCAGGATGCAACTCGCCCACAGCAACAGCGTGCTGCACAGCCCCAGCATGCACAGCCCACCACACACACTGCTGCGACGTCTGCACACAATAATGCAGCTTCCAGCACCAACACCAGCAGCGATGCTGCCAGTCGGGGTGCCAGGAACAGAGGGACAGGCAGGGGCGGCAGTGAATTGGGTGTCGAGGGCTCCAGCACATTTGACAGATCAGGGCAGGAGCTCGCAGCGGGAAGGCACACAGCTGCTGCCGCTGCGGGTGTTGTCGTAGCGCAGCGGGCGTATGTGATGGTGTGGGCTGTGCTGCTGGTTGGCTGTGTAGCAATAGGTGGCAGGAGGCTGCTTGTTAGGACTCAGAGGTGACCATTTCTGCTGCTCTGGTGACCCCCTGAGCTTACTGCTGAGCACACCCGCCTGCACTGCATGTACAACAGCAGCAAGCAATGCCAGTCCTGAATGCAGCATGAGCATCTCTGATGCACCTGCCGGTGTGCTTGCAGCTGTTCTTACTTGCAGGTGCTTCGTCTTGCTTTTTGCGCCTGTCAATATCACTTCAAGGTCTTTGTTGCTGTTGCTGTTGCTGCTGCCATCACTGCTGCTGCTGCTGTTTGTGCTATGTCTCATTGCCAATGTATGCAACAACTCGACATGCAACACCAGGCGTCAAAGGAGGACGATTCTGCCGCTGAGAAGGGCTCAGGTGCAGGCAACTGGGCTTTCAAGTACGTCCTGAACAAGGCGCGTGAGTCGGTCAACAAGCTGGTGAACAAGGAGGAGGCTGCCCCAGCACCTGAAGGTATGCAGGGCAACACTCTGGGGGGTGCTATGCGTGTTGACCACAGCAAAGCTTGCAGAATGTGCTCCTGCAGGGGATGCAACACAGACCCTGCCTCCAGCAACACCCACTAGCCTATCTGAGATTGTCAAGGCTAAAGTTGCCTCAGGAAATGTGCGCATTGCGGACTGTTACGGCAGCAACAGCGTTGCGGCCTTTGCACCTCCGCTGTTGCAGCATCTGTCTGCACGCAACCGTCCGCCTGCTGACTACAAATGTGCTCAGCTCTCTGCATGACCCTGCCTCTGACACGTCACACTTTTTCTCACCAGATGAGGATGATGACGCAGCTGCACTGCCTCCCTCACCCTATGAGCTGGAGGAGGAGGGCTGGACGGGTGGAGATGACCCTGACTATGAGCGCTTTGACGGTAAGACATGCGGGCATCAGGGTGTGTGCATGCCCGCCAAATCTCTTGCACCACATGCAGGATGATCCTGTTGTGCATGTCGAGTCCGGTTTCATCGAATCTGCCGCTGTCCCCTACCTGTCCACTCTCGAAATTTCAGTCCAGCCCCCAAATCACACTGCAACTGGCAGTGTTGCTGCATTGCACATATCACACCAGTAGCCTACACAGAACAGCAAACCAGCAACACTGTTTCTGCTGCTGTTGCGCCCCGCAGACAGTACCCTGCGCCAAGTGCAGCGTGACCATGAGGCGGCTGAAAGGAAGCTGGTTGAGCTCAAGGCTGAGAAGGAGCGCGTCACTCGGCAGGTGGGTGTCTGTGCTGTTGCATGCATCCCACGTTGAACGTCTCCGCTCTGTAGCTGCGTGCATGCATCTCAGTTTCTCCGCTCTTTAGCTGTTACATGCATCTCGGCATTTCAGTTCTGATGCTGCCGCATGCTTCGCACCTACAGCCTGGTGGCTTGCATCTCAGCACCAGGCGTGCCTGGCAGCAAGCTGCCCACAGCCGCGCTCACAACCGACCCTGTGCTGGGGGTTGCCCTGCTGTACATTTGTGCAGGTCAACTACTCCTTCAACAGCGCTTGGGCTGGTCTGCTGAACAAGTGCCTGGAGTCCAGGGAGCCTCAGTTCACCTACAAGTTCTGCTTCTTCGACAAGGCCACCCAGATTGACAACGGCGGCGGCCACGAAACCAACCTGGGCTTTTGGAAGGGCTTTGAGAAAGGCGGGACTGAGGTGAGCAATGATGTCCAGTCAAGGTCATATGCATTGCCTGTCAGGCGGATTCCGCTTGACAAGAATTGTTAAGAACACAACAGCCAAGCCAGGTGCTTTCACGCTCACGGCCAAGCCGACTGACAGTAGGACAGGCTGGCAGGGTAACGGGGGTGGCAGCCAGGCTGTGTGTCACCGTAGCCACCTGTCAGCCATGGCAGGCACCCGTAGTGACACCCATGTGTGTTGACACAGGCACCCGTAGGGACACTGTGTGTGCTGCCGCCCTGCAGGCTGTGTTTGAGGGTGGGGATTACTGTCACAAGCACCCAGCCCGCAGCCTGCGTGTGAAGCTGGAGTGTGGCGGTGAAGAGCGTGCATGGGACGCGAGTGAGCCCAACACCTGTGCCTACATGGTGCATGCATCTACACCCGCGGCCTGCAAGGCTGAGAAGCTCAAGGAGCTGCAGGTGGGCTGCTGCAGCACACGTGTGCCTCATGGGCGCTGTTTAGCACACTCAGTGCATTCAGGTTTGCTGAGAGCATAGTCCACAGCAAATCGCGCACTGCTTTTGTGTTTGCTTCATCAGGACGACAGTCAAAATGCGACAAAACCACCTTGTGAAGTCAACCCTAGTAGCTCATCTGGTGCACTTGGCACTTGGCATACACTGTGACCTGACATGCCAGGTTGCATGTGCGGCTACCCTTGCACCACACCAAGTGCACATTCTTGTGAACTTCAGGGCAGAGCTTTGCGAGTGAGGGGCAGCTTGGTGTGGGCTAGTTTTGCCCCATCTGTGTTCCTGTGGCCTGAAGTTCACAAGGAGATTGCATTAATTTGTGTGCCGTGTCTGCTGCTGTCTGCTGCAGAGTGCATACGATGTGTTGCTGGCAGAAGAGGAGACACTCGCAAAGGAGATTGCAGAGGAGGAGAAGCAGCGGCAGGCACAGCTAGCTACCATGCGCGAAAAGATGGGCGCTGCACACGACGAGTTGTGATTTGTTCTCTTCTGCAGCAGCAGGTGGCGGGTGGCGCCTTTACTTTGGAGTGAGCAGGAACAGCAGCAGCATGTGTGTGGAGATTGTACAGAGTGTTTGGTTGGCACAGGAACCTGCAGGAGAGGTGTGGCTGGTGTGGCAGACTGTTTGCTGTGAAATACCTGTAACTGGTCTTTGCTGCCATTGTTACACAATAGTTGCTTCTGGGGATATGGAGGGTCTTGAACTTGGGTCCAGTGTGGCTCAGCTGGGGAGTCACACTGTGACAGCCACTCCACAGTGACTAGCAAAGATGGCTCCCATTCTATGGCGCCTGGTTGCCGCATTGCAAAATCACCAACAAGCTCACGGTAAACGAGAAGAGACCCAATGGCCGTTCTCTAGCAGTGGCCTCAGGATGCACAGCACGTGAGGTGACATGCTGCGGTTGTTGTGGGTGTGGTCAGCTCCCTGGCATGGCCTCATCACTTCTGAAACGTCTATGTACCTACTAAAGCTGTTTACACAACGATGCCATGCAATGCGATGCAACTTCGCTGCGTTGCCTGCTATCCTGCCTGGGGTTTGCCTGTTTGAATTTTGCACATAACAACACGGGTTTTGCCATTCCTGCCAGCGCAGCGGGACTTATGTGCCTCGCATATCACTGCTTGGTATATTGTAATCTCAAGTTTGCATCCTGGGTTTGTCCACAAGCTCAACAGGCCTGTCCCACATCCCACCTCAACAACAGCAACCATGTCTGGTGGTCGTGGCAAGGCAGCAGGCAAGGCCAAGGGCAAGGCTGTGTCCCGCAGCAGCAAGGCCGGCCTGCAGTTCCCCGTTGGCCGTCTGGCTCGTTACCTGAAGAAGGGCAGGTGGGTTGTGTCGATCAGCTGAGCAACGTAGCTTGCTGTCCGGGCTTCCTGTGGCTGTTCCACCGGCTTGCTTTGTGCTTACGCACGGTTTTTATGCTGACCTTCATCACTGTGGGTGCGTCGGCACTGTGTGCTCAAACAAGCTGCTGTGCTCAACAACGCAGCAGTTGATCCCATCAATGACAAAGCTATCCCGGGCTGTCTGTGCAGGGATCTCCAGTTGTTCATGCAGCACCGACTGAAGTGAACGTATGTATTTTTCCTGCCGTGCTCAGGTATGCTGAGCGTATCGGTGCTGGTGCCCCAGTGTACCTGGCCGCTGTGCTGGAGTACCTTGCTGCTGAGGTGCTGGAGCTGGCAGGCAATGCTGCCCGTGACAACAAGAAGAACCGCATCATCCCCCGCCACATCCAGTTGGCAATCAGGAACGATGAGGAGCTGAGCAAGCTGCTGGGCACAGTCACCATTGCCAGCTGGTGCGCCTCATCACAGGGACTCTGGGGCACAGCTGTGTGCAGTCCACCCAACAGGCATGCATGCTCTTTTTCTTCACCACAGGCGACTGTTGTACATTTATCAAAGCAAGAAGAAGCACTGCAACACCGCCATTGGTGTGTTTCATGCTGCTGCTGTGACTCAGTTGCTGACACCACAATTGCCCTGCCTTCTGCCCTGCCATCTGCTGTTGCAACCACCAGGTGGCGTCCTGCCCAACATCCACAGCAGCCTGCTGCCAGCCAAGACCAAGGCCAAGGTTGGCTCCGTCAGCCAAGAGTTCTAAGCAGCAGCTTGTTGTGTGCTGCACAGTTTCCTTGTGGGTTGCAGCTCTCTTCATTGAATGCTGCTGGGCTGCTCGTCAGCACAGGCTGGCCTGTGCTGTTGCCATGTACTTTGATCTGGTGTTGCCGCTCTGTTGCTGCCTGCAGCAGGACAGCAGGCAGTCTATCTAGCCTGCTGTTGTGTACATAAGATAGGTTGTAACTGCTCTCCCTTGATTTGACATTGAGCAGGTGCTGGGTTTGCTCCAATTGTTGCAGCTCCATGCACAGTCCGACCTTGGCAGCAGCATGTCCCTGTAGTATTGCACTCTCGCTTGCCATGTTTGCAAACCAACAACATGCAGGAGCATCTGAGGCCTTGATGGCTTGGTCAAATTGATAGTGCAGCATGTACACACATTCTCAGTGAACCAAGATATACATGACATCTAGTGCTGCCAGCTCAGCATGAAGCATGCACAGCGTTGACAGCTACAGCTCTTGCCGATCTCTTTACACGAAGCATGCACATCATATGCTGTTGCCCCTTTTCTAGTACTGTTGTGGTGAAACCACGACTGGTGCGTGAGACAAACAGGCAGTCAGCAGCAGTTGTGAAGACTTGTGTGCATGCGGTTTGACAGCGCCAGTCATTACAGCTGCAGCTCCTGCCGATCTCTTTTCATTGGGTTAAAGTGGTGAAGGACTAGGGGGCCAGGCTGTTGGGTCTCAGCATTGTGAGAACCCTCAAGGAGGAGCCATGGCCATGGATGTGCCCAGGGTGTGGCTGTGATACGGAGGCTGTTCAAGTTGACAGTGGCGGTGCTGTGACATCAGCTAAGAATGCAGCGGCAATGCAACAATGGAGTGCTGTAGCGTGCGTACTTGGAAGTGACGAAATTCAAACTGATGATCCACCGCCGCTCCAGCTCCCGCATCCAGCTCTTTGTTTGCCCTGGAGGCAGACCTCGTATTGATGACCTGGACGCCTCTTGGTATTGCCCACGACACGCCGTGCACACGTCTGGCTGTTGTTTGTTCTTTTGCACCCTGTTCCCAACTGATCAGCTGTGCTGGACCTGCTGTCATGCACAAGGTACGGTGCTGACCCAAGCAGTGCATAACAGCAGCTTGCCTGCTCCGGACCGCTAACACGTCACAAGTGTGGTGCGAAGCCGCCGCTCCAGATACATGTGCACGCATGCTGATCTTTTGAACACTGCGCTGCATTTGATGCAATGATTGTGCCGCAGGTGTCTGGAGACTCTGGCTACGCTGCCGCGTTGCCAGCAGCTTTGTTGGCTGAGGTCCTGCAGCATGTGCCACAGCAGCAGTGGCTCAGCCAGTGTGCAATGGTTTGCAGAGCCTGGGCGCCAGCTGCTGCGCAGGCCAGTGCATGTGGAGTTTCAGCTTCAGCCGGATGACATCCCAGGGCTTGAGGGCTGGCTAGCACTGCACGTAGGCCAGTTGCGAACCCTCAAGCTCGCAGCACACCAGGCCATGCCGGTGCTGCAGCTGCCCCTGCAGAAGCTGACAGCTGCCCTGCAGCGCTTGCAGCTCCGGGAACTCCAGCTGCAGCTGCCAGGGGTGGAGCACAGCCATGGCAGCAGCCCTGATGCTGGCACCGGCACAAGCAGCAGAGGTGGAAGCACCTGTGCAGTACAGCCACCACTGCCCAGCCTGCAGCACCTGGAGCTTTGGACAGTTCAGCTGGAGGACCTCAGCAGCTTGCGGAGGCTCACCAAGGCACCTCAGCTCAGCACTCTCACAGCCAGGAACATCAGCTTTCGCAAGCTTGCCTTCACTTCCTCAGACAAGGACCGTGGCAGCACCATAGCAGCAGCAGCCGTGCAGCGGGTAGCCGCGGTGATGCCCAGCCTGCTGCAGCAGCTGTCTCGGCTATCAGTCCTGCAGCTGCCAGGGTTCCCAATCAAAGATGCAGCTGCGCAGCAGCTGGCATCGATGCATGGACTGCAGCACCTGGAGCTCTCTAACCTGAGAGGCGTGCCTATTGGCAACCTACAGCACCTCCCCAGTAGCATCACACAGCTGCAGCTGCATGGCCACTACCTCTGACATAGGGCCCGCCCAGTGCTGCATGATATCCAAACAAATTCCAATGCTGAAGACTCTTTGCCCTCTTTTACTGATGCACTTATGCGCTGGCGCTGACCCTGTCTGCTTCCTTCACGCCACATTATTGCCAGGGGCCTGTGTCGCAGCAGCTGGATGCCTTGTGTGACCCCAGCTCAGTGCTTGCACCTGCACGCCTGACGAAGTACAATGAAGCAGCTGCAGCCCTTGGCCAAGTGCAGCAGCTGCTTCTTGAGAAGGCTAGCTTGCGTGCACAGATTCTTGTCAGTCAAAGCCACCAAACAACAGCCACCAGTGCCACACCATAGCACCAGCCTGGCGGGCTCCCGCAGCAGCAGGGTACAATATAGATCATTGAGCTACAGCCATACCACCATCCCACCAGGTCCCAAAGCCGCATCAGTGTCAAGCCGAACGCTTACCACTGGTGTATCATCGCAAAACCAGGCTGCAAGGCATCCTCCGCAAAGCGCAATCAGCACGATCCTCGTCGTGGATCCACCACCCTGTAGAGCCCTTCTGATCAGAAACTGAGGGAGAAACTTCCATTCACAAGGTACGATAGCCAACATATTGCTGACGTTTATTGCTACTCCGGAGCTGACGTGGATGGGTGATGCCGTCACAGCATGTCCAGCTGCTGCTGCCAGCTGGCAGCATGCTCCTGGCTGCAATATCCAAGCCAGACCCCTCGCACGGGACTGAGGTGTGTTGCGCTTCCACCGTGCTTCAGGTTTACAGAATGTTCAACGATGCTGAAACGCTGCCCTCAGCTCTTTGGGCTGAGATCCTGCAGCATGTGCCACAGCAGCAGCGGTTGAGCCAGTGTGCCTTGGTATGCACAGCATGGACAGCAGCTGCAGCTCGGGCCACAGTGCATGTAAAGTGCAAGCTGCGAGCAGATGCTGTGCTGGCTTTTCAAAGCTGGCTGGCACTGAATGCAGGCCAGTTGCACAGCCTCAAGCTGTCATCAGATCACACCAGTGGTCCCGCCTTACCAGCACTGTGGCTGCCCTTGGGCGAGTTCAGCCAGCTGCAGCACCTGCAACTGGACATGTTCAAGCTACGGCTAACGGGCGCGGGCAACAGGCCACATGACAGCTGTTTTGATGGCAGCAGTATTGGCAGCAGCAGCGATGCAAGGCGACCAACTTTAGCCAGTCTGCTGCACTTGGAGCTCCGCTGGATGGAGCTTGCAGACGTCAGCAGCTTGCTGAAGCTCACAGATGCACCCCAGCTCAGCACTTTCCTTGTTTCTCACATCTCTTTCACAGAGTTTGGAGGCAAAAGCAGTCACGCGCGTAACAGAGAGGCGATGACGCAGCAACTGGCAGAGGCAATGCCTGGCCTGCTGCAGCAGCTGCCCCAGCTGACGGTCCTCCAGCTGGACGACATAACCCTTGAAGTTGCCGCCTGGCAACAGATAGCGAGCCTGCAGAGACTACAGGACCTGTCCCTACGACCATGGCTGCGTTGGTCAGGGCTTGACATGCAGCTCTTGCACAGCAGCACTACACGGCTTCACGTATGTGGCTGTGACCGCATTGACTGTCTCCTCCAGCCGCCCAAGCACCCACACGTGTCGGTGCTGCTGCAAATTGAGGTGTGCAACTGCGGCATGCCTCCCACGGCTCTCGGCAGCATGACACAGCTGCAGGTGCTGAGCCTCAACACGTGCGAGCTGCTGCCCGTTGTACCAGGCCCAGATGATGAAGCAGCAGGCGCGGCAGCATTGCTTGATGTGCTGCCCAAACTACAGCACCTGCGAGAGCTCAAGCTGGAGGTCAGGGGTCTGAATGACCCCACCATTGCCGCACAACGGTTCTCAGCACTGACAGCCTCCAGCCACTTGACAAAGCTGCTGCTGAAGCACATTGAGCAGCCAGCCTTGCCCAAGGGTGCAGCGCAGCACATGTTCCCTCCCAGCAGACAGCTGCAGTCCCTACAGTTCCTGGAGATCAGCACAGAGTTGGAGGAGCTTCGTCATGATACAGACACTAATGAGTGGTGCTTGGACAGTGCAGACCTCAGCAGCATGATACGCTGCTGCCCCAACCTGCAGTGGTTTGACGTCACGTGCAACGTACAACCAGGTGCTGACCTGTCTGTGCTGCTGCAGCTGCCCGACAGCTGCACGACGCTCCATATTGGGGGTGTGGCATTCACAGATGCAGCAGCGCCGATCGTGGCGCAGCATACACAGCTGCGACAGCTGGGTTGGTGGTGGTCCCCAGGGTTCACCATTGCAGGACTTGAGCAGCTGATATGTCTTGACTTGGAGCAGCTCACTGTGGTTGACACTGATGTGCTCCTGCCAGAGGTACTATGCAAGGTGTGGGACACACAGAGTCCCCAATGTTTGAACCTCAAGCTGGATCCCAAAAGGGTGAGTGCTGCTTGACCAACCAGGCCATATGACAGCAGATGCGCTTTCCTGCCCCCAACCCCTGGGCAATGCAATGCCCAAATGGGCGGTGTTTGTTATACGTGCAGCACAAGCAGCAGCTGGTCACAACAGTGGGCCGTGCTGCCAGAGGCCCTAAAGGGGTGCCAAAAGCACTCTATGCTGTAGCAGCATTGCTGCCAGTCACTGGCTTTGGACAGCGCCTGCAACTCAACACTGAAAGTGTTGCTCAAAGTTACATTCGGCCTTGCAATGTTTGAGTGTGCATAACACAGCAACTCAACACAATCAATACCCCATGATCAAGAAGCATTCTCACATCTGGCATCTGCACGTATGGGCCTTCGCTCTGCCGCTGGCTGCATCAGCAAGCATCGAGTGTAACAGATGCTACCCTGGGAAGACTAAGCAACTCGAGCCAAGTGTAAGTGTGCCGCTGCCCTGTCACTTATGAAACACTCTGCTGCTGTCGCGCATGCCATGATGTGCTGCAGGGGTCTGTGTCGCTGCAGATGTTCGCTGTAGCGGTTTATAGCAAACGTGAACAGCAGCATGACACGGAAATCTCTGTGCCAGAGAGCAGCAAACGGAGGCTGCTGCCTGGGTGTAGCATCATGTAGTACATATGTCCTAGGCAGCTGTTGCTCAGCAGCAGCGATGAGTGGCACCTGGCACCCGATCAGCTGCAGCAAAGTTGAAGAGCGCATCAGCATACCATCAGCAGCACAGGCGCTTGCTGTGCTGGAGTGTGTTTTGCACATCATGGTGGCTTTGTTGCATACACAGCTGCAAACTGCAATCGTGACTGCCTGGCCAGACTGCAGTCCCATGGGACTGCAGTCTCGGAGACAGCGAGTGGACTCCTGGGGCCTGGAGCATGTGCTCACAGGCATCAGCGGCATGCAGTCAGCAGCTGGCATGCAGTCAGCTTCAGGCTGAGCAGTTGCAGCAGAGTTGAGGGCAACAAGGCAGGGCAGCAGCATTGACAGTACATCCAGCAGATGTCAACTGTGACATTTTTTGGAATGGGAGTAGGCTGTCGCCAGTAGGCTGGCGACGCTGTGTTGCAGGCACCCGGGGATGGATATTGAGCAAACTAAGTGTGCAAAGTGTAGAAGACTCTGCCATTGTGCGTCCTGACATGTTGGATGGCTCACCAGAAATGCAGTGCCAGTCAGTCACTCGGCCACAATGCACAATTTCCGACATGCACGTGCAGTCACTGTCTTTTGCTGAATGCCAGGTTTCATGACTGCCTGAGCCCTGAGGCAACACGGCCGTCACCTGCAAGCAGGATATATCAGAGACGAATAGTTTCCACTATTCAGCATCTTCGGAGCTGACAGCTGAAGATGCTGAAACAGTACAGCTCCGAGGGCCTCCCAGGGGCAGCTTCCAAGGAACAAGCCCAGATAGTTGCGCGCATTTACGCGGCTGACAGCAGAAAACCCGATGCTATTGGCAGTTTGTATCGTCAGTTTGAGCAGCTCGGCAAGGAGGAAGTCGGTGAGTCTGTGGCAGCTGTCCGCGCGTGAATGTTAGTTGAGTCCCTTGGCAGACCAAACTGCTCTTTCCACTAAACTGCACGGTTTCCAGCCATGTAACATGCCAAAAGTTTGTTTAACAGCATCTTATTTGTGTTGACATGCCTTGCTGAGCCTGATTTGCAACCTACCCTGACTGCACCTGTGCTGCTGACCTGTGCTGCTGCAGTGCTACGCAGGAAGCTGGCTTCCGAAGAGTCGCCTGAGGTGGTTCAGCGCGTTTTGGCAGGGCAACCTGTTCACCATAGTCGTCTGCGGTCTTACCTTCGTCATCAGCTACCTGATAAGCTACTATGCAGGCAGGCGCATCTACCTGTCGCAGCACTGTCCCGCCCAGTGATGGCAGCAAAGAGAGGCGACAGTTGTCGGTGACGCAAAGCAGACCACACCATAGCTGGGACATTGGTTTGCAGGGCCTGCAGTGGAATTGACTCATCAATTCTGATCATAGCAGTGCAGACACTACCCCCAGTTTGCCTGCAGCATGCCATGCTGCG
>QAXK01000032.1:0-21261 GCA_004335735.1 Chlorella sp. KRBP
GGAGCTGCAGCGGCGTGCCCGCGGGCTGCTCGGGCGAGCGGTGGAGCAGGCCAGGCGAGGCTCGCACGCGTCGGCGCGCTCCCTGGCCAACACCGTGCTCGAGCTCGGCTTCGGGTTCGGGTGGTGCCTCGCACGGCAGGCTGGGTCGACGTCGGCGAGGCCGCAGGTCGCGCGGCCGGAGGGCTTTTCGAAGTTGGGGAGAGGGTCGGGCGGCTCGGGGGTCGACACACCTGGTCGGACGGCGGAGGTTGGGACGGCGGGTTGGGCGGGCCAAGGTTGCGGTGACAGCGTCGCCTCCCCCAGCT
Source organism: Chlorella sp. KRBP (assembly GCA_004335735.1). NCBI lineage: Eukaryota > Viridiplantae > Chlorophyta > Trebouxiophyceae > Chlorellales > Chlorellaceae > Chlorella > Chlorella sp. KRBP. Next base: position 306 of record QAXK01000032.1, read on the forward strand.
GCAGCGCACCTGCGGGGCTTGAGGGCGTGGCGGCAAAGCGGAAAGCGCGCCGGACTGACGAGCACTGAGCCGAACGCAGGCTTCCTCCGCTGCTGTCTCGCACAATCACTCGGCGCACCTGGAGCTGCCAAGCACCTCGACCCCTCGCCCCTCTTGTGGCGAGCCGCATGCATCAAATCGTGCTTCATTCCTCGTATGCAGCAAGCATGGCAACACCAGCAGCAGCACCTGCAGCACCTGCAGTGGGCCCGCTGAGCGGAGGCAGCCCCTCCAGCATCGGTGATGCCGCCGTATCGGCTGACCGGCTGCGGCTGCTTGGATGATGCAGTACGCAGTTTGCTTTGGTGATGGATATGGGTGGAGGGCGGTGCCAGCTGCACGGATCTAGGTCCCGGCCTGCAGTGCCTTGCGGACGTGGATGACATGCCTCATCTCGTGATGGCCATCCTTCCCTGACGACGGCCTCCCCCTGGCCCGCGTGCTCCTCCTGATGCTGTAGACCCTTTCTTATGCCTTCCTTATGCCCGCTGGTTGCCGCTGCCCCGCTCTCCTGCTGCGCCCTGGGCTTGCACTCCATGCGGCTGCAAGCGCACGGCGATGGTGTTGAACGCTGACGCCCACACTGAGCACCAGACCAGCCAGTCGCGATGGAGCGATCCCTCCTGCGCCAGCGCACCCTGGCGCTGGTGCTCCTGGCTGTTGCTGGACTTGCACCGGCAAGAGTCCAAGCGCAACCAGCCTCCACAGGCGACGCTGTCCAGTGGGCGATGGGCTGCCTCATGCCGGGCTCAATCTGCGGACGCGTGGTGCAGACTGCAACGGACTTCATCTTCTTCCACGGCGTCGCGCTTCCAGTTGCGTGAGCCGGTCTAAATCGTGCGCGCGAGGCCGCCGCAGTGGGAGCTCCCGCAGTGCAGCGTCCCTCGGCAATGGCGCACAGTGCACCGACGGCCAGCCCTTCGCGGCCAGAATACCTGGCACTGCGCGCCGAGTACCAGCTCTCTGGCGGGCCGCCCTCACAAACTGCAACAGCAGCGCGCGCGGTGCAGCCAGAACTGTGGGGGCATCAACACGTTGCAGCAAACTGAAGGTGTGCTCTGCCTCTGCCATCTCACGCGTCGCGCTGGCCGCAGACGTACGCCAACTCGACGCGGCTCTCCATCGCCTGCAACACCACCTGCACCAATCTGCTCAGCGACAGCTTCATCCAGTCCATGGTCAACTGGAGCAGCGTCGCAAGTGAGCAGAGCCTGAGCCCAGCAGCTGGCGGCGCGCGGCAGCCATGGGCGCCTGCCGGCGGCCGCTCGCACTTGCAGGCATGCCACTCACTTGCCGCACTGCCATTGGGTGTCACGCAGGCCGTGCCAAGTGCGGTGTGCCCAGCGACTTCAGCCTGCTCCCGCTCATGACGCTAGCCACGGGGATCTTCACGTGCTGGCCCGCTGAGTTCAGCACGGGCACCTGCATCATCCGGGTCATCAACGCGCTCAAGCAAGCGAGCATCTGGGACCCTGTCAGGTGAGATGCGCCCAGGCCATGCGCAGCAGGCATGGAATGCCCAGGATTGAGCAAAAAGCACCCGCACCGCCTGGCCTGCGGGTAGCCTGGATAGCACGAAAGTTGCACGGTGTTGCACCAAGCCCCTGTGGCGAGTGTCGCGTGGCACAGGTTCATGTCACCAGACTTCAAGCTCACGGGCTCCACCTTGGACGCCACGTGCGCGGCGCTGCGGCCCACGGGCTGCTGCCTGCGCACCTTCGCGCTGCTCATGGCGGCGTGGGCGCAGCAGTTCTGCGTGCCGCAGCTGGCGGCCGAGTACCTCTCCCTGCCAGGCAGGTGCAGCCTGGACCAGCCAGGTGAGGTCAGCATGGGTGCGGCTGTCGCCCTGGGGATGCACTCTAGCCTGGACCAGCCAGACAGCACAGAGCCTCCACTGGGCGCGTGAAGCCTTTTCAGAGGTCGGCAGCAGGGAAGCGGCTTGATGCCTGAAGCACACCAGCCCTGGGCAAGAGCACCTACATTCTGCAGTGCATCGCTGCTGTGTGCGCCCGCAGTGTCGGCGGCATGCCCCATCCGCTGGGAGGACCGCCTGATGACGCTGCTCAAGCCCCGCACCGACTGCGGCGTGTGGGCGGGGCCAGGCGGCGGCTCTGGCATCTTCAACGGGTCGGCCTGCACGCCGGCGCAGCTAGCGGCGCCTCAGACCGGCGCCTGCCCCAGCAACTTCTGCGACTTGTGGTGCGGCATCATTGGAGGGCTTTCCACGGCATCAGGTGCGTGAGGGACGCAGTGTTTATTGAGGGAAGGAGCGGGGATGAGCATGAGGATAGAAGGTGTGGTGGCGTGAAGCTGTGGTGCTGTGCAGCAGTGTGTTGTGGGCGCTTGCTTGGTTTCCACTGCAGGCAAGGTGGCCACGGCCACGGCAAGCAGCAGCGGCGGCGACGGCGGCAGCAACGACGGCCTCTCCACCGGCGTCATCGTGTTCATCTCTGTCTTTTCAGGTGAGTGGCCGCACAGCAAGCTGCTTCACGGCAGAGCTTTTGCCGTGTGCGCTGTCTGCCGCACTCACTAGCAACGGTACAGCCTCCGGTGCAGACGCGGCCCTGCCTCCATGCTTGCATTGCACACTCCATCGGTCCAGGCGTGGTGTTCCTGCTGCTGCTGGCGGCGCTGGCCTTCTACCTCTACACCGAGCGCAAGGACCGCATGCGGCGCATGCGCAGCCGCGGCCACGGCGTGGCCTCCGACCCGCTGCACAGCGGCAGCTACAAGTCAGGCGGGCAGGAGCCCTCTATCCCCTCCTCGCTGCCCCGCACGCTCACGGCCGTGTCGGCCGCCACCACGGGCATGCCGCGCAACTCGGGCAGCCTGCTGCAGCTGACCACGCTGGGGACCTGGTCGCAGACGCAGCAGCAGCGGCTGCTTGAGATTGCGGCGTTGCCGTCGCCCGCCAGCCTGGCGGGGCGCAGCAGCATGGGCAGCTTGACGGGCGGGCGGGCCAGCATCACTGGCGGCAGCATGCAGGGGCGTGACAGCCTGCAGGGCAGCCGGCAGAGCTTTGGCAACGTGGCGGCGGCGGGCATGGCGACCAGCGTGGCGGGGCGCAGCAGCCTGACGGTGCGCAGCCAGAGGCAGGAGGAGCTGGATACAGTGGCGCCGCTGCCTCCATGTGAGTGAGCCGTTGCGTGCTTGGGAACACCCATCATGTAGCCAGCGCTTCTGGTGGCGTATTTGTGACAGGATGGCCGCACAGCCACGCATGGACGAGCAGGTCTCCACCCGCAAGCACTGCTCTCTGGGAGACAGTTGTGCCATACTGGGAGTGCGTGGGACCAACGACTACCACTGACCGCCATCACTCTTCGCTTGCTTCCGTGCGTGCACATTGCAGCGCGGCTGGGCGCGGGCAGCAGCGGCGCCCTGGCCGAGCAAGTCAGCTACTCCAACGTGCTTTACACCGGCGCCGCACCATCCTCGGAGCGCGCGGCTCCGCCCTCGGACCAGAGCGCCAGCACCTCTGGCGCCAACACACCCGGCCCCACCTCGGCCGCCGGCATCGCTGCCGCCGCCACAGCAGCCGGGGGCGCTGCTTCCAGCGCAGCGACCACAGCATGGGCACCACCGCCGCCGTCCTCCATCGCCATCAACAGCGCAGTGGCAGGGACACCGGCGGCGGCGGCGGCGGGCGGTGCCCCGGCGGGTGGGTTGGGTGCGATTGCGCTGGCAGCAGCGGCAGCGGCTGCGGCGGCTGGTGCCGCGAGCGGAGAGCAGGGGAGGGACGTGCCACGGGCGTCAGCCCAGCCTTCCGTCAGTGGCGGGTCAAGCAGAAGCGGTGGTGGCAATGCTGTTGCCAGTGCACCCAGCCCGCCCGTGACACCGCCCACGCGCACGTCCAAGTCCCTTGACTTTGGCGTGGACGACTCTGCCATTGAGAGCGTGCGCAGCGCCACGGCGGGCGGCGAGTGGCGCACCGCTGTAGGCATGGCGGCGGCCACCGGCTCAGCCCGCCGGGGGCCGCAACGGCCCAACGAGTTTGCCGTCCCGCCGGCAGCTGCAGCAGCAGCGGCGCGCACCTCACAGGGCGGTGCGCTGACAATTAGTGGATCGTCTCGCAGCGGCGGTCCAAGCAGCGGAGGGTCGGTGCCGCAGAGCCCGGCCGTGGGCGCGGAGCAGCAGGAGGCTCTGTCGCTGCCGCAGGGGCGGTGGCAGCGCACGTCTGGTGTGCCGGGGACGCCGTCGGCGGGCGGGTCAGCAGCTGCCACACCGGCGGCGGTGGCGGCAGCGGCCACCACGGGCCTGAGGAGCTATTCACTTGCACGGTCGTCGTCCCGACGGGCGGTGGCGGCGGCGGCAGCGGCGGGAGGGGAGGGGCTGGTGCGGGACGAGGAGGCGGGGAGCGAGGGCAGCTTGGTGAGCGACGCGAGCAGCTATGCGACGGCGCCGGGTGGGGCTGGGTCGGGGAGGAGGAGGTCAGAGGGCGGGACGAGCGTGGGGAGCGGGTGGCACACGCCTGGCGGGCAGAGCGTGCAGACGCGCCGGAGCTCCGCGTCGGGCGCGGCGGGCCCAGCTGCGGCGGGGGTGGCGGGTCGGGGCGGGGACGGCGAGGAGGAGTCGGTGGGTGGATGGGCCACGCCGGGTGACGGGGCGTCCGCCAGCGGCGCCTCGGAGGGCGAGGGGAGGGTGAGGAGGCGGGGTCATTGAGGAGGAGTCGCGCGTCCTTGGTGCCTCCTGCCCCTTGGTGCACTTGGGAACTTGCGGACATGAGCTTGTGGGGACCTCTTGTGCAGCTTGCGTCGTTTTTTCCCGCTCTCCTTCGTTCCTTTGCTGCGTTCCAGCCGGACTCACCCCAGGGTTTGCAAGTTTTTGCGCACCCGGAGGAGCGCAACAGGTTGAGAGTAGATAGAGCCTTCACGCTGCTGTAGCAGAGGCGGCAGCAAGCGTGTCAATCCCCAGCCCTTCGCGCTGCCCTCCGAACAATCCCAGGAAGGAGCCGCAAGAGCTTCAGCGGCGAAGGGGCTGATCAGCGGGCGCGCCAGCCAACCTCCTGGCCCGTGTGTGAGGTGCGCGCAGGCGTGTGCGCGTGCGGACGGTGCGCGCAACCCAAGATGTTGGAGCGAGCCACTTGCACCGCAAGCGAGCTCCTGGCCACGCGTGCCTCACAACGCAGGCCCATCCATGCTCGCCCGTGATGCTGGAGTTCTGGCCTGTGCTGTGCGCGGGAGGCACTGAGGCCCAAGCGATCATCGAGCCGAGGCCAACCATCCACGCAGACGGACTGGGACGCCCCAACAGCAGCGGCGCGGAGCAGCACCAGAGCGCGCACTGCAGCAGCCACCATGCGGCGCCCCTCCTGCACGCCCCAGAGGTGCGCGCCCTCCCTCCATCTGTTATGAGCAACTCCTCGCAGGCGCCTGGGCGCATTGCGAGCAGTGAGGCCACCAGGGTGCGGCTGGCCCGTCAGCAGTGCAGCCCGCAGCCCGCAGGAGGCTTCCTGGGGAGGGACCGTTCAGTGACGCCGACTTTGGGAGCCCTCCCGAGATTCGGCCTGAGGAGCTCCGCACCGCAGCGCACAGCGGGGTGGTGCAGTGTGACAGCGCAGTGTGGCCCGTTGTGGTCGCTCTCCGGCTGGCTGTAGCAGCAGTTCGTGGCGTGGGGGAGGCTGCACGACACGCCGAAAATTGAATCGTGGCAGGAAGGATGGCATCGCGGCATCAGCGCGAGCCGATCGTAGGTCCAGTCGTGACGCAGATGGATGCCGCGGGGTGCAGCCTGCTCACAGCTGCAGAGGAGCGTGCGCTGCGGTTTTTGCCACCGCGTGCAAGCGAGCGCGCGGGACGCACCCGATCGCAGGCCGAGTCGCCGCGCCTGATGGAGCGCCCAGGATCGCCCGGCGCTGCCGCCGTGGTGACGGCGCGCCACCGCGCCGTGCTGGTGGACTGGGTGCTGGACGTGGCCGAGGAGTTCATGCTGCGAGGCGACACGATCTTTCTGGCCATCGATCTGCTCGACCGCCGCCTCGCCACACAGGTGCGGGAGGGATGGGGGGACCACCTCGGCACCTGCAGATGCCATGATGAGCTCAGGATCACCTCACAGGGAGCTCACCACAGGCCACGTGCGAACTCACGGCGCGCCCGCCAACCAACTGCCGCGCAGGAGGAGAGCACCGACTGGCTGCAGCTGCTGGGCCTGGCATGCATCTGGGTGGCGGCCAAGGTCGAGGAGAAGCTGGTGCCCGGCGCCGCCGACATGATCAGCCTCACCGAGGGCCTCTACTCGGCGGTTGAGCTGTTGCAGATGGAGCAGCTGGTCATCATGAGCAGCAGCAGCAGCGACCTCTCGCCCACGCTGCCGCTGCCCGACGCGGCCTTGGCCACCCTCTCCCACCCCACGGCGTACACGGTGCTGTGCCACATGCTGCACCTCAGCCACTGCGAGCAGCTCTACGGCGTGCCGCAGCTCGGAGCGGGCGCCAGGTGCCTGCTCTGCTTCTGGGCGGCGTGCGAGGGCGTGTCCAGCCGCCACGCCGCCAGCCACAACGGCAGCTGCCACAGCGCCAGCAGCACCAGCACCCAGCAGCCCGGCGGCAGCGTGCACAGCAGCGGCAGCGGGTTTGCCGTGGTGGGCGCAGAGTTTGACGCCATTGCGGAGGAGGTGCTCAGCTGGAAGGGTGATGGGCAGCAGGAGCCAGACGGCAGCAACAGCCCCATGGACCTGCTGCTGCCGCTGCGAGACGCCCGCGGCGGCGCCGCTGCTACCGAGGGCGCGGCGGCATTGGCAAACGCAGCACTGGCGCAGCACAGGCCGCAGCACGCCAGCAGGCGCTCGCACCACCACCACCACCACGCCACGCAGCACTACGCAGACATGCACTCGGCGCGCATCTCCAACCCAAGGGCCGGGCCCCAGCCAGCAGCAACAGCACCCGCCTGCTTGGCCACCTGGCCGCACTGCCACGGGGGGGACCTCAGCGGGCACATGGTGGTGGGTGACGACGACAGCCAGTGGGCGGACGACGAAGAGGAGCAGGATAATGGGGAGCAGGACGACGACGACCTGGCCATGTGGCGTGCGGGCGCGCGGCCCGACCAGCAGCGGAATTCCCTGTCCGAGGCCGCGCTGCAGCCGCCCCCGCCTGAGGCGCACGTGGTGCTGGAGCACTTTTCGCCGGGCGTGTCGGCGCGCGACCCCGACCCCGGCGTGCAGATGCGGCTGGTGTACATGGCACGGCTGATGGCCGAGGCGTGCCTGCTGGACCACACGCTCATGGCCTGCCCACCCACACAGGTGCGGCACCGCCCCCTTGCCCATGCATGTGCTCTACGCAATCCGGCCGTGTGCACCAGCTTGGCGCGCAGCGTGCTCTCCATCACCATCAACAGGGCGTGCTCAACGGTTGCATGTGGTGTGCACCGCTTTTCCACACAGGTGGCTGCGGGCTGCCTGATGCTGGCGAGGGCCATGATGGGCCTGGCCCCCTGGTCCGCTGCGCTGGCCGAGGTGACCGAGGTGCCGGGGCCTGAGGCTGTGGCCGCATGCGTGGTGGCGGCGGCGGACGCGTTTGAGCGCGCTCGCACCGACCCAGAGCTCCTCTCCCTGCAGCGCAGGTGCGGAACTCCACTGGCAGCTTGTCATTTGCGCGCTCAGCTTCTCCACCACGGTGGTCCTGCTGCACTGTTGTTTGCTGTTTGCGGCCTGTGAAAAAGCGCAAGGAAGCCAAGTGCGCGGCATGCAACCGTGCATGTGTGTGTGCACGCAGGTACGGCCAGCGGCGCATGCACGTGCTCCTGGAGCAGCCCACGGGCGAGGCGCTGGCGCTGGTGGCCACCTGCCGCCTGGCCCTGGCCCAGCAGGCCCAGCAACCTGACGAGCAGCAGCCTTTGCCATCCGGACACAACTGCGGTGCCATGCACAGCGACGCTGTGTGGGAAGCCCAGGCAACGGCGCCCACCGAGGAGGAGCCTGCGTCCAGCTGCCAGCAGGCCAACCGCCTGGCCCTGCACCTTCACGCCAGCTGCCAGCTTGCCGACACTGCCCCCGCCGGCGCCAGCCCCCGCCGCCCACACGCCTGCGGCCCCAACTCCAGCAACAGCACTGGCGCCACCGCCGCCCACGCGCCCCACCCCAGCAACGACCGAGAGACCAGTGAGCTGCACACCGACGCCGACGCCACTCCTTTGCCCGCCGCCGCCCTCCTGCAGTCCTCCTCCCCATCGCTCCCCGCAAGGCAGCAGCAAGCGTGGCCCCAGCCGCTCCGCGCCGCCGCCGGCGGCATCGCCCAGCCACCGCCGCTCCTGCCCCACTTCCCCGCACCGCACGAGCCCTGGTGGCCCACCCACGGCGCCGCCCTCGTCTCCGCCGTGAGCCCACCGCTCTTCCTGGACTCGGAAGCCGTCTTCAGCCCTCCCAACTTCGCACCATGCATCCCTCCCGATCGCTCCAACGGCGCCCTGCAGCACCGCGGCTCCACCGCCACCGCCACCGGCAAGTCCGCTGCGGCCCCGCTCGCCGTCAGCACCGCGCCCGGTCCCTTCACCACCCCGCACACGCAGCACTACCTGCGACCGCAGCCGCTGCACCCCCGCAACGACGCCAACGCGACGGCCGCCAGCTTCTCTGATGAAGAGGAGGAGGAGGACCACCTGACGGGGCTGCTGCCGTGGCAGCCGCGCTTCTGCGGCGGCGGCGACGGCTCCATGTCGTGCATGCCAGGCGTGCCGCAAGGCATGCTTGATGGCGGCAGCGGGCCCCCACCCGGTATGGTGTGCCGCTCTCCCATCTCCACGCTGGCGGGAGCAGCGGACCTTAGTGGGCGCAGTGACGCCTGCACGTCTGCGGCGATGCAGCACGTCGGGCGCCGCGGCGGCGGCGGTGAGGAGGCCAGCGGGGCCTACGCGCCGCAGTGCAGCGGCAGCGGCGGTGTGGCGGCGCTCATGGGGTGGCCGATGGCGGCTTACGGCTCACGCCACTAAGTGGGTGGTTGGGCACAGCGGCTGGGTGTGGTGTTATGGCAGTCGGCAGCAGCAGAGGCATTAGTTGCATAGGCTGGGGCAAGCAGGCTGGGGCCGCCCATTTGGCGAGGGTTGGTTTGAAGCGTTGTTGCGGGGCGTTGGTGGGGGGGCCGTTGCCTCTTGGTTGCAGCCGGGTGCTTGCTCCTTGTCGCAGCTCTGGGTGCTTGCCATGCCTTGACACGGGTCGTCCGAGGCTCAGCTCAGCACGCCTCGCCGGTGCACACCTCGCGGCGACGCTTGGCCGCTTAGGCATAAACAGCAACAAGAAAACCTCCCATGGGCGATGGGCGTGGCGGAGGGCAGGTGCTGCGCTTCGCGGGGGACCAAATGGGGAAATGAAGGCGCTTGCAGCCGTGTTTGGCACGCTGCGGCCTTGGGCAGTGCTTCCAGGGCACAGGGTCGTCTTCCGCATGCACTCTTCCGCCCACGCGAGCTCCACAAATCAGTCCCACATGCTCAGGCCCGTAGCCTCCCGCTCCTCTCCTACCCGCTCCTCTTCCTCGCTTGCTATGACAGATTGCTCGGTGCGGCAGCGCGTGAGGGCAGGCCTTAGCCTTAGCTCATGCCCGACCGACTGCACGCCGGCCAACTCTTTTGCTCTCCCCGCGTCAGCAGCCGTGCTGCGCTCCTCAGACGGGTGTAGCGACACTGCGGGGGGACGTGTTGCTGTATGTATTAGCCCCCAACACTCCCCCATTCCGCTCAAGTGTAGGTTTCCTTAGTGTGGGTGTCACTTGTTCGTGATCATGCTGAGGTCCCGCCGGGTCTAGGGAAATGGGCATGGGCATCCGCACCTGCCGCCCTCCCTGCCGCCCTCTGCCTGCGGGCCTGCCTTAGACCACACCTGCGGGTGCGAGCGCGCGCCCAAGGTGTCTCCATTTGCAGCTGGTGTGGGTGGGGGGCGACATTTGGGCAGAGCTTTCCCAATGCATGAGGAGGCGGCGTGAGCGTGTTCACACACACAGCCTCCCTGTAGCCGCACTGCGCACGCCAATCTTTGCGCCTGCCTCAAACCTCTGGCGACCCACACGGCACGACTCTGGCAGCTGCACCTGGCCACACAGAGGCCGCCTCACCAGGACTTGCCAAGTCCTGGCGCGTGGAGATCCAATGGTTTACAAAGTCCCAGGGCATGGCACCACCACCATGCGCTGGTGGTGGCGGCCAAGCGCATTCTGCCGGTGCCGCTGTTGCGATGTTGCGTTGCACGCACCAAGGTTTCTGCGCCCTGGCTTCCGGAGGGGGTGTTTTTCGGCCTGAGCGGCGGCCGCCTCCTGGGGCACGGGGGCACTTTATTAATTTGCAGTCTCTTTATCTGAACAGTCACCAGGACAGCACAGACCAGACAGGACGAGTCAGACCAGGACAGTGTAGGGTGGGCCAGGGCAGCAGTCGAGAGGCACCCAGACACCTAGCAGCGCTTCACGTTGCTTTGACATGCAAGCCCCCTAGGGCCGTCGTCATCATGCTGCCGCGCGCATACGCCGCGCGGACTGGTGCCGGTATCTTGCATTGCCATTGTCAGCAATACCAGTTGTCAGACAGACACCTACTGTGGACGAGATCAGAGGCCTCAAGGCAAGCACACGCACACACTTTTGCTCGGACGGGGACGTACATCACCTTCCCCAGGAGGCAGTTTGACTAGCGGCGGCTGCCGTGCGGAGGTATTGTCCCAACTACCCAATGGAGAGCAGTCCTTTAGACACTCGGACGCCCCACCAGACAAGCAGAGCTCCCAGACGTTTCCGTTGCACCGTCATGCAGGCACCCAGGGGAGGAGCAGGCAGGCAGGATCAGCGCCTTGTGCTAGGCAGGGCAATTCAGGCCTGTAGCGGCGCGGAGTTGCTTCTTTACTGCGGGGCGCAAGCGAGGCCCCTCCTTTTCACGAGGTAACTAACGGCTTACGGCGTAGATTTGCACAGCGCCCCCTTACCAAATGACCTCTTTATGGTCGTGTGTGCTAGTGTGCTAGTCGATTGGTCCTGTCTCGGAGTTCCCCGCATCTTATCTTGAGCAGTTTTTTGGGGGGTGTTTGGATAAGCCAAACCTGCTTTTCGGAGGAGCAGTCGGGGGTGGCAGCAGCTTCGTGGGTGGGGGTATGCCTAAGAGATGCATGGTTTCAGGCCCATGGCCATATGTCTGAAAGGTCGGGTGGATCTGGGGTTAGTGTGGTGTGCGTGCGTATGTGTTGGTGTGGTAGTGGAGCTCTGCCTCACGTCACTCCCCTCAATAGTGAGGTTATCCGCTCCCGCGCCTGCGCGTGCTCTCAAGCAGGGGTGTGGATCCGTGTGGGAAATGTGTCGCCCAGTCAAGTGCGTGCATGGCTTTCGAATGACTGCAGTCGTGGTGGTGGGGAGTTTGCTGCGGGTGCCCACTCGGCTGCAGCAGGCAAGGGTGGCTGGGCGCATCTGCATATGCAGTTTTTGCTGGTGGACAACAACGGGCGCCTGCTGTGCTGGATTGGCACGCGGCCCTTGGGTGCGCGTGCTGCCAGGACCGACGCCTTGTCTCCGCCCGGCTTCTGCGCTTTTTGGAGGCGGCGAGGCGTCGCCTTGCCGCACGGCTTTGAGCTTGAAGTGAGGAGTGATTGGGGGTGGGGGAGGTAAGCACGCTGCTCAATCTGCGCCCTGCCCATTCGTGGCGTGGGCTGCGCAATCCCTGGCACTGGTGCATGCGAGCCGTCCTCTGCAGCTTTATGTGTGTTGTCACCACATGTGCATGTGTGTGAGCGAGCGTGCCCACAACGCACGCATGCCTCAGCCCTGTGCTCTGATCAACTGATCTCGCCCCGCAGAAACAAAGCACTGCACGCACTGCAGGCCCGACGTTTAGGCCAGCAAACTTTTTTTGATTTCTTACTTACCATCTTAAAGCGCGAGCGCTGCGCTGCCACGCGGCACGCGCCACGGTGCTCCCATCATCGCCTGGTCACGCTGCATCACGGCCCGGTGCAGGTGCAGCTGGCCCTGCACGGCCCAGGAATGCGTTCAAGGTTCAGCAGGCAAGCAGGGCCCTTTTCCTCATCCATCCGCCTCCATCCCTCTGCCCAGTGCATCTTTCCCTAGCCAATCAGACCGCCTGGACGCCACTGGGCGTGCAAGCCGCTGGCTGTGCCACGGCAACCTGTTTTGCATGTGCGCGCCCTCCCGTGCACGGGCCCTCAACGCGTGGCCCAGCGCACGAGATTGTTCCCTCTCCAGAACGTGTGCGTGCACGGCGCCCTCCTGCTGCCAGGTTTGTAGCTGAGGCGAGGTGGTGAGGAGAGTCTCTATGGACCTGGGGTAGTGTGAGGAGGTGGCTTCTGTAGCTTCTGCTCAGCACTTGGGCAGACCGATGCTGGGCTTGTGCACGCCCCTGTGGAGTGCTGCCTGAACCAGGCAGGGGGCTGTAGTACTAGATTGTACTACAAGAACACGGGGGCGGGAATGAGCGTCTGCTAGAGGTGTGCGGGCCCTCGAGAGCAACGGCTGCCTGCAATGCTACCCACGGCTGTGTGGAACGGGAACGGGCAGAATTTAGCGGGTGATTGTTTTTGCAGAGGCGGTGCGTGTGCGCATGCTGTCTTTCATGCCTAGGCTTGAGCTTGAGCTGCGATTGCACGGGGTGGGCTTGCTTTCATGTCTCTGTGCAGGCTGTGGGCTGGCGGGATTGGGTGGATCGCGCGCGTGCTGTAGTGTGTGCGCTGCCTCCGTGATGAAGGCCAAGGGCCGTGCGGCCACCGCTTGGGGCAGCGGCACACGATTCCCCCCCTGTGATGTGCGCCGTGGGGCACTACAATTGTTGTGCTCGTGTACTTGAATGGCGCGCTGTGTGGCCGCTCAGGCCGCCGCCGCCACCCAGAAAACGTGTTGTGTCAACAGCTTAGCAATCCCTTTCGTGCCAATCATCTGCGACCCGCTGGCTCCCCACCTCTGCAGTTCCCTGCGGCGCCTCACGTGTGAGGCTCGATTCGCATCTGTCTGGATACCGCACGTGTGTGTGCCTTTGCTCAGCTGGCACGGGTTGTTTGCCATTTGCACGTGTCGCGTTTGAGGCGCCTGCTTTCATCCCATCATGGAGTGTGCACGATCAATGTCTCGAGTGGGTTGCCTTGAGCCGTCATCTTGGTGCTGTGGGTCGTCGTGGGTCCGGTCACCTGCAGTCTCGCTGCGCCTTACGCCTTCCGTCTCTTGTGCATTGTAGCGAATTGCAACTCACAGTGGCTGGCTGCACCGCCGCCACAGGTACATCGCTTGCACCGCCTTCTCCTGAGCACCGCTTCCCGGTGCTTTCTGTTCTTGGCACACGTTTTTGCTGAGCATACTTTGGCTGCGGCGCCTGAAGCGCCCCCTTTCTCCCTCTGCACTCACCCGGTGCATGCAGTAGCACTAAGAGAAGCATCGCTGGGACTCGTGTTGGTGGGAGCGGCTTGAAGGGTACTAGCGCTGGGCGCCTTGGCACAGGATGGTTGAGTCTGTTTTTGGTTGTTGCTGCTGTACGCACTTGGTCCGACTCGTCAGGGATGGCACTCGTTTCGCTGCACAGGATGGCAAAGCATTGGGGCCGCGCCTTTGCGCAGTCCCCACCCTATCATTTCAGATCCCCTCATGGCCGCACGCCCTCCCTCCCTGATGCACCCACCTACGGCCTGCTGCGCACCCGCCCTGGGACTGTTCGCCCGCCGGTGTCCACCGGGGGGAAGGAGCGCCAGGGCAGGACCCTGTGGCGCGGTGCCGTTCCATCTCTGCCACTCATTAGCAGGACGGGCTGCCCGCTTGGTGATCTTCCTCTGAGCTAGCCGTCCTCCTCTTCCTGTTTCCGTTGAGTCGCCGTTTCCCTCTCGCTAGTCCATGCCAGCAGATCGGCCCCAAGTGATGTTGCCTCCCCACGGTGATTGATGATTCGGGTTGTGCCTGCTGCGTGATGAGGGATGGGCGTTGCATGGCCCTGCCTGTGCTGGAAAGGACCAAATGTCGCTGTCGCTGTCAAGTCTGTAGAAGAGTCTGCGCAGTGCACGGCACGCCTCTGTTGTTGCCGCCAGATGAGTGTGTCCACTCCCTGCATGATGTGGTGATGAGCAAGATGTTCGTGCTCTCTTTTCTCCATGCATCTCTTCCACTGTACTACAGAATCTGACGTCTGAACGTTTGCGAGGTTGAACCGTGTGCGCGTCCCATGCAAGATGCACCAGACTGGTTTCCTCCCACTCCCAGAGACGCTACAGCCACGCAAAAGAGCAGCACTTGGAGGCTTGCTTCTGCCGCTTGGCCTCAGCAAGCCACCTCTCGGGGCCCTCCCCATCACAACCTGAAGATGCAGCCGATTCGCGAGCTGGTGGTCTCGACGCTTCGGCGCGCAGAGCAGGTCTCTGCGCTGGAGCTGCCCGCGGAGCGCGACCATCATGTGCGTTCTGCAAGGAGGTGCCGCCGGCTCACCGCCACAGCCTCCCCACGCCGCAAGCCTCAGCTGCAGGAGGCTAACAGCTGCTGATGGCAGGGCCAGTGCCACTAGTGATGCCCTGGGCTCTGACTGGGGTTGCCTGTCTGCCTCCTGACGGTGCGCCACGGGCGCTCCCGCTCGCAGTACTACACAAGCACGAGCCAGGAGTACAAGGACGCCGTGCAGCAGCTGCAGCAGCATGCACGTGACGCCATCCTTGAATGCCAGGTGCGGGCGGGCAGGTCGAGGGTCGCGGCGGACACGGACGGTCCGCTGACTTGCAGCACTTGGGGTGCATCCAGCTGCTGCAACACGCGTCCCTATGGTCTCCAAGGTGAGCCAAGGTGCTGCTGCGCCGCGTGTGCATTGCGTGCGGTGCGTCCAGGCGGCATTGTGCCCGACCAACCGTGGCGGCGGCGGCGCAAGCAGCAGCAACAGCCGCAGCCTGGCGCTGAGCTCTCTGTCCTCCTGGGACGACCCTGACGTGGTGTCGGAGTGGGTGGTGGCGCTGCTGGACGAAGGGCTGCTGCACGTGGACAGGAGCCTGGACAGGCACGCACGGGGCGGCGCCGAGCCTACGCAAGCCATCCCAGCGCCCTCAAGTGCGGAGGAGGCTTGCCGGCTGCTTGCGTGGGCAGATGCTGGCCAGAGCAGGCGCAGCGCATGGGCCCTGCAGCGGCACAATGTTCCTGTCGCTACGACAACAGCAGGGCCGCAAGGTGGGCTGCTGGCCTGCCGAGACAACCCTGCTGTGGTGCTGCCGTTCGCGTGCTGTTGTCGTTGCTGCTGCAGCAGGCAACAAGGGCGCTGCCGGCGCCAGCGGGGCGGCCCAGGGCAAGAAGGGCAAGGGCCAGCACATGCAGGACGCACGCCTGAGCGTCAAGCCGCAGGTGGGCTTCTGACTGTTTTGCACCCCGACACCTGACATGCCCTGGTCCCTCCGTGGGTCGCAGGTGATGTGTGCAATGAAGCCTCAAACAACGTGCCTCTGCCCGTGCACTGCCCACCCCACCCAAGCGCAGGCCTCATTCGATCCCCCGGTCGACAACTCGCCCCAGCCCTTTGTGCACTGGGCCCCGCACCTGGAGCACATCCCTGGCGCCTGCAAGCCGCCTCCCAACGCCACCACCGCCACCACCGCCACCGCCACCACCACCACCACCACCACCACCACCGTCGCACCCAAGCAAGGGACTGCGGTGGCCAACGGCAGCGAAGGCGGTGCGGGCGCAGGTGCTGCGGATGATGAGGTGGCGGCAACAGCAGGAGGGGAGGAGGCGCCAGCAGCACCGGCAGAGGCGGCGGAGCCACCCGAGGGGCATCCCTTGAGGGAGGCGCTGCGGGGGCTACAGTACGCTGGGTGGCAGCTGCAGGCAACCGAGCCCATGGCGCCAGCGTGAGTGTGAGGCTCCGTTTGCATCTGTTTGGAGGGTATTCATGTATCAGATGTCCCGCAGCACCAGGTGGCCATGGCACACACTTGATAGCTGGCACGCATCACCTTGCCTTGCATGCTGCTCTTCATGGTGCGCAGGGACTGGGACAGCAGTGCCGGGCAGCCAGGGAGCGCGGCAGACGCAGCAGCAGCAGCAGCAGCAGCACAAGGGGCGGTGTGGGTGGACACGCCCGAGGCACTGGCTGGCATGGTGGCGGAGCTGCAGGGCTGCCAGCACGTGGCCATTGACCTGGAGAACCACAGCTACAGGTACGCGCCTCGCCTGCAGTGTGTGATCCTTCGCCTGCAGTGTGGTGCAGCGGATTCTTGAGGCACCTGCAGAGTGTGGCGTCCGTCGCAGCAACGTGTAGGTGTCGCAGCGGCTTGGGGCCAAGGCAGAGCAACCGCAGGCACACAACGACGCGGTGTTGGTCTTTCCAGTGTTGCCTGTAGCAAGTGACGCAGCGCAAGTGGCTGCTGCCTCTCCCTCGCTGGCCCTGCCTTTGCAGGTCGTTCCAAGGCTTCACGTGCCTGATGCAGGTCAGCAGCCGCACGCGCGACTGGCTGGTGGACACGTTGGCGCTCCGCCGGCACCTGGGACCAGCGCTGCAGCCGCTGCTGGCTGATCCTGGTGTCGTCAAGGTGAATGTGTGTCGGGTGGCCGTTGCTCACGGGTCGGGTGGGCAGCAAAACGAGCCAGGGAGTCCAGCACATTTGATGGTGGACGGTCGGCTGAAACAACAGGAGTTTGGGCTTGGGTGCATGGGTGGCGTGCGTCACCAGGACGTTGAAATCCAGGTTGCGAGCAGTAGCGACCGTGCATCACGTGGTGCATCATGTGGTGCTGCAGGTGCTGCATGGCGCTGACCACGACGTGCTGTGGCTGCAGCGCGACTTCAACCTCTACCTCGTCAACCTCTTTGACACGGGCCAGGTGCGCTTCACGTAGTAATAAGGTGATATGATGGTAATATGGAAGCCTGCATAGTCACTGCGCGGTGATGCGGTGGCACGTTTGCGGCACATTGAGGAAACAGCCGCACAGCAGCGTCGGCAAAGGAGCAGTGGGCAGATGCAGATTTGTTTGTGACCTTCTGCCTGCTTGGTCCGTGGTGCAGGCGGCGCGCGTGCTTTGCCTTCCGTCCGCCTCCCTGGCCCACCTGCTGCAAGAGTACTGCGGCGTGGTGGCGGACAAGCGCTACCAGCTGGCTGACTGGAGGGTGAGGCCACTGGCGCTAGAGCTGCTGCACTACGCCAGGTGAGGCAAGAGTTTTCTGAGTGTTGAGGTGCTGCCTGAGGTGCCTGACACGGCAGGGCACGCTCATGCACGCTGATGTGGCGTCGTGCCGTTGCACTCTGGCCCAGCCCTGCGGCTTTGCCAGCCAGCCAGCACGGCGCGTTTGTGCACTGCGCACAGCGCTCGAGCTCCATGCAGGGACGAACGCGACGGGAGCTCTGCGCAGTGTATGTGGACTTTGACTGTAGCCTGCTACCGCTTGCTGCTGCCGCAGGTCTGACACGCACTACCTGCTGTACATTTACGACCGGCTGAAGCAGCAGCTGGCAGAGATGCAAGAGGTGGGCGCGGTGGGCACCTGTGGCGGGCACGTGTGCGACAGCCACCGAGTGTTTTTTTGGTGGGAGACAGGCTGCGCATGACGAGCGGTTCGTGGGCGAGTTTTTGCCTGTGCCCCCTTCCAAGATGATTTGAGCTCAGCACTGGTGACGGTAGTGGTGCGATGCCATACCACCTGCTCTGCCCTGCAGGTGCCTGCCGGGCTGTCGGTGCCGCTGCCAGCAGCCCCGCCAGAGGGTGCCAGCGTGGCGCTGGCCACCGTGCTGGAGCGCTCGCGCCGCATCTGCATGAGCCTGTACCTCAAGGAGGTTTGCGACGAGGCCACGTGGGAGGAGACGCTCTTCAGGTGTGTGGCAGACGGGCACACGCATTGACCGCCTTCCACAGGCCTTGCGCGACCACATGCCTTCAGGCGATTGCTGCGTTGCTAACCGGCCCTGCCAAGCTGGCCAATCGCCAGCAAGTGGCATTTGGGGCTTCCTTAGCCCTAGCCCTAGCCCTCACGCTGTACACGCTGCACCGCACGCAGGTGGCAGCTGGTGCTGGCGCCCGTGCAGCGTGCCGTGTTCCGTGCGCTGGTCTACTGGCGGGACGCCGTGTGCCGTCACGAGGACGAGTCCACGGGCTTTGTGCTGCCACGCGCGCAGCTGGCCACCCTCTCCAAGGACATGCCAGGTGCGGGCGGGGGGAACCGTCACAGCACAACAACCCATCCTGCAGCGTCCTGCCAGAGTGCCGCTGACTCTGCCAACCATGACTGACACTGGACTAGGTGCCATTTTTGAAGGCGCACTTGACCTGTGAAATGTTTGACCTGTGATGTCGTGTCACCTCTTGCACGTCTCGCACCTGCAGAGAAGCCCCAGGACGTGCTGCGGCTGGCCGGCAACAACGCCAGCGACCCGCTCCGCCGCCGCGCGCACCAGCTGGCCGCGCTCATCTCCGCCGCTAAGTCCTCCGCCCTCACCAAGCCCTCGCCCATGCAGCTGGCGCCCGGCACCATCCGCGCGCTGGCCACCGCGCCGCCCGGCGCAGCGCCGGCCTCGCTCACCGCCACGCAGCCCATCCAGGCCGCCGCGCCCGCGTTCACCCCCGCCGCGCCTGTGCCGCTTAGAGGAGCCCCTGCCGCCACGGCTGGTGGAGCTAATGGCCGCCCGGGTGGGAAGGCGGCAGCGGGGCTGGCAGCGGGGCCGGCAGTGGGGCTGGCAGCGCTGGCCAGCGCGCCTCCCGCGGCTGCACAGGCCACCGCTGCTGCTGCTCCTGCTGCTGGTGCCGCGGGCCCTAGTGCTGTCGCAGCGGGAGGCCCGCAGGGCAGCGGTCAGGGCGAGGGTGAGGGCCCGAGCGTTGCTGGCGAGGCGGCCGGGAGCGGAGGAGGTGGTGTTGCTGGTGGTGCAGGCTCCCAAGGGCTTGGATTCATGCTGGCGGCACTCAGTGTGCCAAAGATCCAGCGCAAGGGCCCCGCCCTTGCACCCACAGCAGCGACGGCCGCCAACACCGCTGGTGCTGCCACTGCAGCCGCTGCCACCACCGCCGCCGCTGTTGCACCTGCACCCACCCCTATGGACGGCGTGGAGCAAGGGACTGTGGCTGCGCCAGCGGCAGGTGCAGCAGCGGACGGAGCGACGAGCAGCAACCCAGCCGTTGGCGGTGGCGCACTCACAGGTCTGGCGGCATTGAGCGCGCCTCAGCAGGCGGCGGCAGTGGCGCCTAGGCCGGCGCGGGGCAGCGTCTTCGCGGCGACTATGCGCAGGCATGCGGCGCCCTCTGCGGTGACGGCACCATCGTCTGGGCAGGCGCAGCAGCAGCAGGGAGTCGCCCCTGAGGCGAGTGAGGCGTCCAGGATGAGCGCTGTGGAAAGGGTCAAGGCCTCGTTCGCGCTGCCTTTCCGTGAGCTGGCTCCGGCTGCTGCACCAGCGCCGCCGCGCGAATCAGCTGCGGCGAATGGATCAGCTCAGGGCGGCGAGGGAGAGGCAGCGGCAGGCGCGACGAGCGCAGCAGGTGAGACGTTGCCGTCTCCTTGCTCGCGGCTCAGCGCGAGCTGTAGCCACCACTTTTGGACGTGTCTAGCTCTCGCTGCGTCCTGGTTGGCGCGGTGTGCTCTCACACCCTGCGTGCCCTCGCCTTACCTGCCGCAGACGTGCGGGGCGTGGTGGACGAGCTGCGAGCCACGGCCGGACAGCAGGGCGACATCGTGCTCGACGCCAACGGGCAGGCCATCGAGCAGGACGCGGACGCTGCGGGCGAGGAGGCGGAGGAGGGCGGCGCGGGCGGTGCGGCGGGGCCGGCTCAGGCGCTGCAGTCGGCCGGGCAGGACGTGGGCTTGGAGGTGCTCGAGTTCGTGCCGATGTCGCTCAACCAGGTGCGCACCGTTGCGATTGTGGGTCAGTGCGCGTGAAGCGCCAGTTGACGGCACTCCACTGTCGCAGCCAGTTCTGGTGACACCCGCGCTACGCCCTCGATTGGCACGTTGTGAACGCAGGTCAAGGTTGAGGGTCGCAGGCGCAACAAGCCGCAGCAGCACCAGCAGCAAGGGCAAGACGGCGGCAGCAATAGGAAGGGCAGCGGCGCCTCGCCCTCCGGCCAGGCGCCTGCTCCTTCGCAGCAGCGCAAGCGCTACGTGACGGACCTGTCCGGGCCTCAGCAGGCGGAGCAGCAGGAGCAGGCCAAGCGCGTGTCCAAGGGCTTGTTTGACTCGGACAGCGACGACGACACCGCCGCATCCGAAAGCGAGGAAGTGGACCCGGCGCAGGCTGCGGCCGACGAGGAGCTGGCGCGGGCGGCCGCCGGCAAGCGAGCTCGCGACGGCAAGGGCGGGCGTGGCGGCGGCGATGGGAAGAGGCGGAGGGGCGGGGACGACCGGCGAGGTGGTCGGGGTGGGCGGGGGGGCAAGGGAGCGCCGGCGCCGGGGAAGCCGGGCGAGCGCAAGCCGGCGTTCAACCCCTACGACATCCCGGACGACAACCTCATCAAGGCGGGCAAGCGCACCACGGCGATGCCGAGGTCGGGCAACCGCAGCATGACCTTCACCAAGTAGTGCATGGGCTCGCAGGGCCTGTGCAGGGCCTTTGCAGGGCCTGTGCGTGTGTTGGTGGTGCTCAAGGCTCAAGGCAGCGTTTGCAATTTGGACCAAACACGCACATAGAAAGGAGTAAGGAGCACGGTGATGTCAAGTCCTGCTATTTGCAGCGTCACGCGAGCAGTTGCCGTCATCCCTGCCAAACGTACAAGACGCAGCAGCGCCACCAGAGGAGCTGGCGTGGACTGCGGGACGAAAAGAAAGAAGTGGCCTCTGGCAAAGCGCAGGAAGGCGTTTCACAGGCGATGAAGGGTGTGCCGCTGCATGCACGGCCTTGGAAGTGCCACCGTGTCCGCCACCAGCCCAGCACAGCACGCTCAGCGCGCCGCCAGCAGCGCCGCCTTGGGCCTGGAGGCGGCCAGCGCCTTGATGGACGTGTAGACCTGCTCCTTGATGGCCATGAGCAGGGCCGCGCCCAGCACCGTCTGCACCAGCTT
>QAXK01000033.1:0-21279 GCA_004335735.1 Chlorella sp. KRBP
GCCCCATGACGTGCCCCATGATGCGTGCCTCCCACGACCAGTGTGGCGCAAACTTGTATCACCAGCACCCTGCGGTTGCTTCTTCTGACTGCGCGTGCACACACTTGTTTGCTGTTCAGGGTCTGAGCTTGTGAAGCGTGGTATCCAGGCCATGGTCGATGGCAAGTGTGAGGAGGTGGTGCTGGAGGCCGAGGTGACCAACATGGGCGCCCTCAAGCTGTACCAGGGCCTTGGCTTCCTCAGGGACAAGCGCCTGCACAGGTGAGCGTGTTGTTGGGTGGGTGGGGCCGTTGGGGTGGGTGGCACTCAAGCTGTGCCAGGGGCTGGGCTTCCTCAGGGACAAGCGCCTGCACAGGTGAGCGTGTTGTCACGGCATTCAGGCTCTCAGTGGGGCTCAATTCACTTCAGGGACAAGCATGTGAGCGTGTGCAAAGCAGGAGGGTGCTCGCGCGGCACGCCATGCCCATACACACATACTGCTGACCCGTGCTGCCTTGGTTGCCACGGCTGGGCCGCCCCGTTGGCAACACACACACCACTGTAAAGAGCACCTCCTACTGTGCTCCTGTGGCACGCTTATGACGGTGCTACGGTCACGACGCGTACCGCCTCATTTGACCCACTCATGCGTGCGTGCGTGCGCCTCAACAGGTACTACCTCAACGGCCAGGACGCGTACCGCCTCAAGCTGCTGCTGCCCCTCAGCCCCGAGCAGCAGTCCCTGCACGAGGAGGAGAGCCTGGCGCTGCGGCAGGGGCATCAAGCGCTGCTGGGCGCGGGCGCGGGGGCAGGGACCGGCCAAGCGGCGGTGGAGCTTAGCGCGTGATCATGTTGCTGGATGTTGCTCCTGTATCCTGTGCTGGCATGGCAATTCTGCAGAAGGAGTTCCTGGCGCTGATTTGTTCGGTCATAGGCCCACCCACACGAGAGTCAGGCTTGCGCCTCGGCAGACCGTGCGCGTGCCGTGTGTGTGTGTGTGTCGCGTGCGCTCGAGCAACGCGCACGATCATTCGGCCGCCTTCCCCGCCGTCCTGCTCGTCACGCGTTGTCGAGCGTCACTCTTTTCTCTTGGTGTGGGGTATGGCTATCACCACGAGCGCACAACACGCGAAAGAACACGCAAAACACACACGTACAGCAACACAGAGACAACACACACGCAGCGCAACAGCTCGAGAGCAGGATGGCGCTGGTTTCGGCCTTCAGCTCGCAGAGGCACTCTCTCGAGGTGGTCCTGGCGTCGTGCCAAGGCGAGCCGCTGCAGCAGCACCCGTCAGCGCTGGAACAGCCGCCCATAGCGCTGCAATCCCGGGCTCGCACGGCCTCGCGCTGCCTCCTCGACACCAAGAACATCGTGAGCGCGGGGACCACCGAGAAAGGGGCGCGGTCCTTGCCCGCGGCGCAACAGCACGCAGCACCGCCACACGCGCGCAGTAGAAGGCCTCGCCTGCGTGCGCCCTGGCCCGTGTCGGAGGGGGGCGCTCCACCTAAGGCGTGCACCTGGTCGGCACCTGGTGCCCCTGCGTGCAGGTGATGCAGTCGACCTCTACAGAGTACTGGTCCGTGGGAGCGGCCGCTGCACAGGGCTTCAGGCCAAGCATGGTGCGTTTGGCTGGGGAGGGGCTGCCAGGCACGCGGGCGGTGACAACGCCGGACGCCGCCAGGCAGACGACATGCGCAGGAAGGTTCCATCCCGGGGCGGGCAAACGGCAGCCGCAGCGGAGCGCATCACACGCTGCAGCGACGCGCCTGGAGCAGCGGTAGTGTGCCCACCGAGAGGGTGTGGGCGCACGCCTCACCGGCCGGAACGCGCAGTTCGCCCCGCCGCCACCCAGCCACATCAGCCACCGTCAGCGACCGTCAGCCGCAAAACGCTTGCGTGTACGCGACGCGCAGCAGCTCAACCTTTAGCGCACCTCCTCCCACAGCAAACCTTCCACACGAGCCTTCCGCGCGACGTCATACCATGCATGCGCGTGCCCACCGCGTGCCCACCGCAGGAGGACGCGTGCGTGCTCGACCTGAAGCTCGACGAGCACGTGGGCGTGGTGGCGGTGTTTGACGGCCACGGAGGCGCAGAGTGCGCCAACCACTGCGCCGGGCACCTGGCGTCGGCGCTGCGCAGCACACCCGCATGGCAGCAGGGCGACCTGCCCGGCGCGCTCAACGAGGCGTTCCTGGAGATGGACCACCAGCTGGTCAAGTGCGGGCGCGCGCCGTGCAGCAGCGGGACCACGGGGACGGTGGCGCTGCTGCAGGGGCCCAGGCTGGTGGTGGCGGGCGTGGGGGACTCAAAGTGAGTGAGTTTCCTCGTGTGTTGAGGGCGTGAGTGGTGTGTGAGGGCGTGAGTAGTTTGCGAGGGCGTGAGAAGAACGGGCATGCAGCCTGGGCAGGAGGGCGCGCGCGATGGCAGTGGTGGGAGAGCAGGGTGGCAGCCGGCGCAGGCGGTGTGCGGTGCACGCGTGAGGGCAGCGGTCCAGGCGGCGGTTGGCAGAGCGCAGTACGTCAGGTACTGAAAGCACGCAGTACGTCAGGTACTGACAGCGATGCCTGTGTGCCATGCACATGTGCGTGCTGCAGGGCCATCCTCCTGCGTGGCGGGCGCATCGTGCCCATGACGGTGGACCACCGTCCCAACGCGCCGGACGAGGAGGCGCGCATCCGCAACGCCGGCGGGTTCGTGCACCAGGGGCGCGTCAACGCCTGCCTCAACGTGTCGCGGGCGCTGGGCGACGCGCAGTTCAAGCAGCAGGCCGACAGGCCAGCCTGCCAGCAGCAGGTGTCGCCGGAGCCCGACATCAGGGAAGCCACGGTGTCGGCGACCACAGACTTCCTGGTGAGTGGGAGTGGTTAGTGGGTGGTGCTTGCGGGCTGTGTTGTGGGTGGTGGTTACGGGCTGTGGGGAGCTGCTTGCTGACGTGGCCTCTTTAGCAGCTTTGGGTCAAGTCCCTGCACGGCGCAGCTGACGGGTGATAGCAGCTCACGACGTGCCTTGCGCGTGCGTGTGTGCGTGTCTGATGGTGCCGCAGCTGGTGTGCTCGGACGGCGTGTGGAACAGCATGCGCGAGACGGCGGTGCTGCGCTTTGTGCGCCAGAGGCTGATGGCCGGCCTGGCGCCAGAGGTCATCTGCCAACAGCTCTGCCAAGGTGAGCCTCACCTTGCGACCTCCTTCGCTCCTTGCGCACACGACAGGGCGCAGTGTCAGTGTGGATTAGAGTGCCCCACCAGCCTGCTCACTTGATCACGCTCACAGCTGGCAGCCCCATTTGGCTTGGATTTGCCCCACTCGCCACCTCCCCAGTGGCTGACGGCACCCTGCCGGTGTGCGCTTCTTGCCTCGCAGCCTGTATGGAGCCTTGCCGCACGGCGTACGACAACATCACGGCCATCCTTGTCACCTTCACCGAGGACTCGCTGCGGGACCCAGCCGGAGACCAGGGCGAGAAGGCGGGCGCCGCGCTCGTGCCCATGAGCCGGGGCGCGCTTCACGAGGAGCGCTCCTCCTGCGACACCTCTGGCCCCACCACGCCGCCCGCCAAGCCGATCAGCGTGCCGTCCTCAACGCAAGGCCACCCCGGCGGCGGCTCCGCGCCAGGCAGCGGCACCTCCAGCTCCACGCCGACGCCGCCGACGCCTGCGACGCCCACCTCCTGCTCGCCCCCCACCGCCGCGATCACCGCCGCCGCCCTCGCTGCTGACGAGTCGCCCTCCTCCGCTCGGGGCGGCGGCACTCCAACCGCGCCTGCCGCGGGGCCCGGCACGGTGTTCCGGCAGGCGGTGCAGGCGCGCGAGGAGGCGGACGCTGCGGCCATCGCGGTGCAAGCGGCCAGCGACGCGGCCATGTGCGGCAACGACGCGTGCGAGTGCGACCCGGAGGAGCCATGCCCCTGCCCTCCGAGCGCAATGCTGCCCCACACGCAGTCGCTGGTCATGCGCCGCTCGCCCTTCGCGCAGGACTGAGAGCAGCAGCACCGCTCGCTTTGTAGCGGGCGCCTCGGACCCCAGATGGATGCTGCACCGTTTATGCTCTCACCAGGCCACCCACACTGCTCAGCCTGTCACCCTGGCTCCTGACAGAAGAGAGCTCAATGCACGAGGGCGCGTCTGCCCGTCTCCACCGTCTCCACCTCGCAGTTCCTGGCCTCGCAACCCCTCGGCCCCAGCGCCGCTTGTAGCTACCCCTGTAGGCTCTCCTCCTTCCCGCGCACAGTGCATGCGGCTCTCCCTGCTCTTTCCCAAGCTCTTGCCTGACAGGACCTGACTGTTTTTCATTCTTTGGGCTGATCGATGGCCCCACACCCACACCCAATTGGACGCAATTCTGTGTGCTGTTTGATGGGACCCCGCAGCATGTGGCATCGCAGCAGCATCTGCAGCACCTCTCTCCCTTCTCCCTCCGCAACGCTGCCCTTTGATATGCCGTGCGCAAATGGAATGGAACTCCTTTCATCTGCCGCCC
The DNA here is from genome assembly GCA_004335735.1 of Chlorella sp. KRBP. NCBI lineage: Eukaryota > Viridiplantae > Chlorophyta > Trebouxiophyceae > Chlorellales > Chlorellaceae > Chlorella > Chlorella sp. KRBP. The sequence continues at coordinate 4,461 of QAXK01000033.1, forward strand.
CCGCGCCCAAATGCACGCGCAGCGAGTGTTTCGCCCCAAGACGTGCCCTGAGCAGGCAACCTGTCTGTTGCCTGTTCAGGCGCACGATTGGCGTGCACGTGCAGAAGGTGTGTACACGGCGCTGAGTGCAGAGTTGAGAGCGAGAGGCTGAGAGGCTCTGCATTTGCTGCATGTGCTGCTTGCTGCTGCTGCTGCTGCTTTTTCGGACTGTTCGTTTCCCGCTTTTTTTTCGCTGTACGTGCTGCGCAAACGCTGAGCATGGTTGGGCCATATGCAGGTGCACTGTGTTCGGTGGCCTTGGAGAGTGTGTGGTCCGGACGAGAGAGAGAGTGTGTGTTAGAGGTGTGCGCGTTCGCCGTTTGCTATCCTTGCCGGTGCTGGTGCCCCCCCTCCCAACTAACAGCCTGCGAAGAACTCCCCTTCTCTCCTGAGACCCACCTTGCCCGTTTACTCCTCCCTTTGGGTCGGTCCACAGCGGTCGGTGTGTGGTGGGTCGGTGTGGTGTGGGTACGCGCGCGAAGCTGCAGCTGGTGGGGTGGCCTGCGAGTGCTCCTCATCTAGCCAGCTGTGGTGCGCTGTGGGTGCGCTTGGAGTCATGCATGTTCCTGTAAAGCAGCTGGGTTTGCAGCAGCAGTTCTCTGCACATAATCACGCTCTGTGCCTTCGGCGCAGTGCGGTGGCGCGCAGATCAGGAACTCCTCCTCCTCCCCCTTTCCCTGTGGTGGAGCCACAATTCGGGTGCCACCTTTGCACCGCCTTCTTTTTTCGTCGCATTGCTACGTATCTGTGTCTCTTCTCCCTGTTTTCAGGATCTGCTGTCCCGCCTCGCACGCCATCGTTGTACGCGCTGTGCATCTCCAGTTCCATTGAGCGTCTGGGAGCCTGCTCCCCGCACGTGCAATTGCTGAGTCACGCAATTCCCCTCCGGAGCCATCTCCTGGAGCTCTTCCTGGCGCGCTTCCCCCCCTGAAGCGCTGGCCGCCAGCACGATGCTGCCGTGGGATCGATGATGTCGCTGACACCGCCTCGAACGAGGAGAGCTAGACTCATAGCGCATCGCTGCACAGCTGCTGCAACTCGCAATGCAGCGCGCACACGCACACGCACGCATACACCCCGCCCGCCCTCATGCCGTGCGCCTTGCCGCCACAGCCACAGCAAGCACACCAACAATCAGCAGGAAGGTAGCAGCAGCGAGGAAGAGCAACATGCCTGTCCAGACCGCGCTCCTGGGCACCGGCGTCTTTGCCAAGGATGTCTACGCCAAGCTGCTGAACGAGTTCGCCGGCACGCTGAGCCTCAAGTACAGCTACTCGCGCAGCGCAGAGGGAGCTGAGGACTTCGTGGCAAAGTGAGCATGGCCTCATCATGATGAGCGTGGAGCAGGGGGCGCCAGCGCCAGATCGCGACGTGGCTACGTCACGCGATTGGGGCAAGCGCTGTGCTGCTGGCAGGATGGGTAGGAGGAAGTGCGCTACAGCTGGCATGCTAGTGCGGGCAGAAGAGGAGGAAAGCAGGCCCTCCTCCGAACCAGGGGTCGCACCCCCGGAGCGCTGCTCACCGCCAGCTCACCAGCAGCACCACAGCAGACCCAAGTCTCCGCAGCTGCAGGGCTCAGGGACAGGCAAGAGGGAGCCAATGAGCGCACCCAATGGTCGGTGGCCGTTCGCACCTCCTACCTTCACTCCCGTCGTGCCCTGTGCTGGCGATCGTTCATCGCCACCACCACCGCTCACACTGCACTGTGCCTCCTCCCACTCCACTCGCTCACCACCTGGCGCAGGCATGCCCAGGGCGCCACCCCAGTGCACGGCGACCCAGGCCTGGACACCATCATGCAGGACCCTGACGTCAAGCTGGTCGTCGTAGTGCTGCCGCCCCACGCCGCACTCAAGGTACGCCTGCACCTACGCTTGGATATCTCCCAGCTGCCCAGGGCTCGCTGCTGGGTGCTGCCGCACTGACGCCTGCGCCTTGCATGTAAACTTTCTGTTTGGATATCTCCCAGATGGTTCATCTTGCTTCGCCTGGCTCGCTACTCGGTGCTGACGGCCGGCAAGCACGTGGTTGAGGCACGTTGACGTGGACACCTTGCACATGCATGCACGCTTGCCTGCTCAGGCCGTCCAGGCGGCGCTGGCGGCAGGAAAGCACGTGGTAAAGAGGTGCTGACACTGACATCTCGCGTGGCAATGCACGTGCACGCTTGCCTGCTCAGGCCGTCCAGGCGGCGCTGGCGGCAGGCAAGCACGTGGTTGAGGAGAAGCCCATCGGCCCCACCAGCCTCGAGTCGTTGGAGGCGCTCAAGCAGTACAGGCAGGCGGTACCACTCCCACCGGCGCCGCTGGTGGGAGCTGAACCGTCGCCCGCGCAGGGGCCGCTGTGGCTCTTGGCTGAGAACTACAGGTGCATGGTTGTGCGCGTGCGCACGCGCGGCAGCGCGGCAGGTGGAGCTTGTGGCCTTGTGGAAGGCGTGCACTTAGCCACTGACCGCACTGTTTGTACTGACGCTTCCCTGTGGGCTGGGTACAAGGAGCCCATCAGCCGTCGTCAGTCGTCACTCACGTGGCACTGAGAAACTGTCTATTTTGCATGCGCTGTGTTCTTGTGTTGCCCTTAATGGCCTTAATGGCCAACAGGTACGAGGAGGTGTTCCTGGAGGCTGCCAACCTAGTGTCCAGCGGGGCGCTGGGGGCGCTCATCAAGCTGGATCTCGTTTGCAACATGCCCCTGGACAGCAACAACAGGTGCGCAGCGTTGGGATGGGCAGCATGCTGCTGGACAGAGCAACGGGACGTCTAAACAGAGCACTGGGTCTTCTTGACAGAGCAAGAGGGCTGGGGTGGGCATCGGCGTGGCCAGCTTGGCCTGCTGCACGCCATGGAATGCCTGGCAACAGCAGTCGCCTGCCCATAGCTTCCAGCGTGTAGCCACTCTCACCTGCTTGTTGCACGCCCGGGCTGCTTTTCCTGCCGCAGGTACTACGCGTCAGCGTGGCGGCGGGATGTTGCGGGGTACCCTGCTGGTCAGATCCTGGAGAGCAGCGTGCACTTTATGGCGGCGCTCCGGCTGCTGGCGCGCGCTGGGGGCCTGGGGGAGGCCACGCAGGTGCGCGAGTGTGGCGGCGTGTCAGTGCCGCTTGCAAATAAGGGCAGTGTGGGGTTGTATGAGGGTTGCTGGTGCGCGCGGGGGGCCTGGGGGAGGCTTCACAGGTGAACAAGCGAGGTGCACGTACGTCTGCAGAGACACAGGGTGGGCATATATGTGGTAGGGTGCAGCTCGCTACGCCGGACGCCTACAGCAAGCACCTGCAGCAAGCACCTTAACGCACACTGCGTTGGTGGCGGCCGCAGCGTGTCGTGCTGCGTAGGTGAGTAGCTTTGCCCGCCAGACGCGCGCCGGCCTCAACCCAGCCACCACTATGGTGGATGTGATGCATACTGCACTGTGCTGCGCAGGCGAGTGGCTTTGCCCGCCAGACGCGCGCCGACCTCAACCCACCCGACACGGTGGTGGGCACCGTGGTGTTCCCGCCTCGAAGCGACCTGAGCGCCCAGGCGACAGGCGGCGGCGCCCAGGCAGAAGCTGAGGGGAAGCTGGCACCAGCGCCGGTGACGGCCAGCGTCAGCATCAGCCTGGCGGCCGCGCAGGTGCGTCACAACGTGTGTACGTTTGCAAAGCTTGCAAACGGCGACTACAAGTTGCCCTGCATGCTTATGCAGACTCGGTGCTCCCGGTGAGGCAACGGGACTTCAAGTGCTTGCTCTGTTGCCCAGTGTTCTGTTGCATGTTGCCGTCAGCCGGGCATGGCTGCTTGGCGTAGCAGGCAGGTCACTGCGGAAGACGTGAGAAACTGGCGTGCACACGCTGCGCCAAAGACAGGTGATCAACACGCGTCATCAGCACACCTTCATCATCAGTGCCGCCGTTGCGCCTGCGCAGATCCGCTGGTCCTTGTCAGCGGTGGGCACAAAGGGCGCCCTTGAGGTGCTCAGGGGCGGCTGGGCGGGCAACCGCGGCACCTACACGCTGCACAAGCAGGTGCGGGCATGTGCGTTCAGCGTGCCGTGTTTGTATCAGACTCTTCGGGGTGTGTGGTGAGCTTTACATCTGGTACAGCCAGATTTGGCAACCACGGCACCTACACGCTGCACAAGCAGGTGCGGGCACGCTCAGCGCGCCATGTTTGCATCAGCCTTTTGGGGTGTTATGGGATGGATGGCATGTGAAAGGCAGGCTTGTTCAGAACCACAACGTGTTTGTCTGTCGGTGTTTTCCCGGAGCCCAACTACCGGGTGTATCAGATGTCTTGCAGCCACAGGCATGTGGGCCAAGACAAGAAGTTTGTGTGATCATGAATGATGGCGTACACAATGCGCAGATTGGGAGTGAGCCCGCCACCAGCAAGAGCTACGGCTTCTCAGGCACCAGCAGGGAAATGGCCTCCTTTTTGCACTTGGTGAGTGCAGTGCACCTGACAGTACCTACTCTGGTGGTGGACTAGCAGTTGTCGTGGAGGAGGATGCACGCGTGGCCCCAGCCTAGCCCCTCGACAGCCCTGCACAACCCAGAGCTCCCACGTGGCAGTGGCGAGCCATCTGTTTGCCGCCACTGGCTGCACAAGATGTGAAGCTCGACACACATACACTCTAATCCGTGTGCCACTGCATGCGGACCACCTGCACACGATCATTCCTGTGCAGATCAGCCAAGTGGACGCCGCAAGCGGCGTGGACAACCTCCCCGCCCTGGGTGGCCCTCTCGACCCTTACTTTTCCGGGCCGCAGGCCAGTGCGGGCGTGCCGGCGGATCAGGCGCTCCCTCCGCCCGTGCTGTCCACCTGGGCGGACCTGCACGCACGCAGCAGCCCCGAGGAGGGCCTGCGGGACCTGGCGCTCATCACGGCGCTGCTGGAGAGCAGCGGCAAGGGCGGGGCGGTGGTGGATGTGCCTCAGGTGGCAGGGCCCGAGACGTACGCCGTGCTGTGACGCAGTGTTTGAGTGACGTGCGACGCGTGACGTGTGACGTGTGCACCCAGGGTCAGGTGGGCCAGAGCTTGTTCTCAGCCAATGAGCTTGTGCACAAGTGCCACGGCCGTGGCGTACGGCGTGAGCCAACGTGCACGCGCGGTCGACTCCCGGCCGGCAGGCTGCCCTCAATGCAGAAATAAGACAAGGCCAATGTGTGCTCTTATCAGCAGCTGCTGCTATGCTGCTGCTGCGCTTGCGAGTCCATGTCGTTGGCCTTCACCTCCTGCACTCCACTCGACGCGTGGATTGTCGCGCATTCGCAACATGCAAACGCAAAGGCAGTCTTGCGGCAGGTGCTCGTGCAGCTCGGAGGCTTCGCAGCTACTCCGCGCTGCCAGAGTCCCGACACGACGCACAAGAGCGAGACGCTGGCACGCAGTGGGCGCCAGTGCAGCCTGGTGGAGCAGCAGTGGTAACAGCAGCAAGGACCAGCAGCAGGACTCCCTGCCTGTGGTGATCCCAGAGGTCCTGCCGCCTCCGCCGCAAGGCAGCCAGTACAACTTTGCGCAGGCCGCCTCTGCTGGCGGCAGTGGGCCAGGCAGCGCGCGGAGCTATGCGGCGGGAGGCGGGGGTGGCGGAGGCCCAGGTGAGAGCCACCTGCCGCCACACCGCGGTGTTGAGTACACGCGGCTTCCGCGCACTTACGTCATGCGCTCCGGCGCCTCTAGGCACCCGTGCCTGTGCGCCCGCTCAGCGCAGCACTGTTGCCATAGACACGTGCAGCAGCAGCAGCAGCAGCCGCTGCACTGTCGACGGGTGGGGAGGGTGACGTCCACACGGCGGCAAGGCAACCACACCAGTCCCTCCCTAAGGGACAGAGCTCGTGGATAGCTCTGTAAAACAGACATGCTGTACCTGCGCTTTACCTCGTTTTTGCCTGCAGGCGGTGGGCGGGGCGGGGTGTTCACCAGCTTCAGCGACGGCAGCTTCTTCTCCCCGCGTCACGGCGGTCTGCTGCACCGGCTACGGCTCATGGTGCTGAGCGTGCTGTGGGCCATGTCGGTGTACCTGGTGCTCAGGGCGGTCTTCAGGTGCGTTAGGGCTCGTGCGTTAGCGCGCGCTGAGTGCTGCGGCAGGCGCAAGGCCTTGCGACTTCACTCGCTGCCGGCCTGCTGTGCTGCACTGTCGTCATTGCCGACATGGGGCACTAGGCTGGCTGGACCGCACGCTAGGCATCACCGCCACCTGCGCTTGCTTGTCATGGCCCATATGTACACAGGGCACTAGGCTGGCTGGACCGCACGCTGTGCCTGTGCTCTCACCTCTCCCCACACTGCAGGGCACTAGGCTGGCTAAACCGCACCTTACCTGTTTTTGTCATCACCACCGCCTATGCACACGCCTACCCCCACACTGCAGGGCGCTTGGGTGGCTGGACCGCACCCTGGGCATCACCGCCGCCCTAGGCTACGGCCCCGGCGCACGCATCGCCATGCGCGGCGCCTCTGTAGGAGGAGGCAAGCACGCTGACGACGAGGATGAGCTCACCATCGCCTCAGAGGGCGGGGAGGTGGAGCTGGTCGCCGTCGCCGCCGCCGCCGTGCCCATCGCCGACGCGCTCGGTCACATGGGCCACATGGGCGGGGAGCAGGGGGCGCCGGCAGCAGCGGCGTTTCCGGCGATGCAGCAGGCTGCGTTTGCGGCGGCAGGGGCAGCGGGGGCGGGCGTGGTGCCTGTGGGGGCATCGGCGGGGGCGCAGGGGGAGCAGCATGGGGCGCATGCGGGAAGCCCTGGGGGAGGGTCTGCGGCGGCGGGGCTGGGGGTTGAGGGCCAGGCTGCGGGTATGGGCATGGCTTCGCCGCTGCATGCTGACCAGCAGGCTCATTTGGAGCTGCTGAAGCAGTACGAGGCGCGTCATCGGGGTATGACGGCGGCGGAGCGGCATGCGAGCCACTGGTCAGGGTTTGGCGGGCACGCGACAGCGGCATACTTTATGGTGCTTGGGACCATGATGGGCTTCTTCTTCCTGCTGCAGTGAGGGGGGCGGGAGGGGGGGCAGTGTGGGAGGAGCAGGCCCTGGGAGCTGTAGCGGGCGGCGGTCGCGGCAGGCAGGAGTTGTGGCACGTGTAGCAGCGTGCCAAGCAGCGGCAGGAGGAGCCAAGCAGCGGCAGGAGGAGCAAGCAGTGGCACGGACTGCTGTAGGCAGGAGGAGCTGGAGCAGCGTACGTCTGATGTGACCGTTTTGGGGGGAGACGCCTAACCTGGTCATGCAAGGAGGCGCTGTGTCGGGCAGGCGCTGTGGCTGTGGTGAGGCAGGACAGGCACTAGGCGTTCTAAACTTTGCTCTCTCACGCAGGGCAGGCGGGCTGCTGCTAGGGGGTCAGGCGCTAGGGCTACAGCGCTGCAGCCGGCGTGGTTATCCTGATGACCAGAGAGGAGGTCTGCTGAGAATGAGGGCTACAGCGCTGCAGCCGGCGTGGTTATCCTGATGACCAGAGAGGAGGTCTGCTGAGAATGAGGGCCGTGGGACCGGCTGGATGACGGTATTGGCGGAGGGGAACGGGCATGACTTGGTGGGGGAGGGATCGCTTGCAGCAACACATGCAAGAGCAATGCACACCACCGTACTGCCGTCAGATCCGTGCCGAGCAGGAAGCAAGCAAGGCGGTCTGCGCTCCACCCAGCGAAGGCCGTTGTATTCATGACTGAAAACCTGAGGAAGGTGGAACGTCGTGCCGTCGTGTGTGCAAGTGCACACTGCCTGTGCGCCGTGCTGCGCCAAACCTCGGACCGGCTTGACTGCTGCGGTTGTCGTGCTTTTGGGATGCTCAAGATTTGGGAGGTCAGGAGTGAGCTGCAGACGCTTCCCCACGGACTGGTGCGTTTCCCATGTGCCTCTTGATGATGTGTGCTGTTGCCGTGCGGTGGCTGCTCTGCTTTCCGATGATCTGCTCTTATTGCTCACCCTTGCCTGCCTGTCCTGGGCCACATTGTTGTTTCTCACACATCGCATCGCATGCTGCATCCCGGATGAAGCGTGCTCCTGCGGTTCTTCGTTGCTCCATGCTCCCCACCTCCTTCCCCGCAACCGCACCTTGGTGTGCAGCGGTTATGTGCGACTTGTGGCTGTCCTGCTGTGTATGCAAGCGGCTCTCTCTCTCTCTCTCTACCCCCGCCACGCCCCCCACACGGCACTACAGCGGTCGTGCATACGTAGCTTGCAGGACGGGTCATCAGGCCACAGCACCCAGGCAAAAAGGCAATGCAGGGTGCCATAAAGAGGTTCTTGCCGGCACTACAGTGTCAGAAGGGGTCTTCCCGAATGATGGGCAGCGTGACCAGCAGCACCTTCTTGGCACTGTCCCACTTGGCCTTGCCCTTATCCTCGTCCACCTTGTGGGGCAGGTAGATAGACAGCTTGCTGCAGGGCATGACAAGAGGGGAGCGCGCCGCAGAGCGGTTTGTGTCCCCAAGGTCATCGTTGAAGCGGGCCACAAGCCACACCTAAAATGCACGCCGCACTCTAAAACAGCGGCTGACGGAGCAGCAGGTCACCCGCCGCAGCGCATGGCCCGTGGCAGCGAATGCATCGTGGCAAGCGTAGTCTGCCAGAGTGCCCCGAGCACTCACTAGGAGGTCGAGTTGAGTTTGAGGTATGTGGGCTTGACGTCAAGGTCTAGCTCTGCAGCACAAAGCACAACAAACGCCCCGCTTCATTGCATGGGCTGGGCAGTGCGGCGGTCACGACTCGTATCGTGTACCGTCAGTGGAAGCAGTGGAGTGGCAAGAGCCTACCCACCGATACCTGTGCGGTGCTGCTTGCTGTATGGGCATGGCGTGCCATGCAAGTCCCTCTCGTACCAACTCAAGCCTGCCCACCCGCCCTGCTGGTAGTTCAGGCCTGTCGTACCAACTCAAGCCTGCCCACCCGCCCTTTTGGTAGGTCAGGCCTGGGGTACCAACTAACCCGAGAAGGCCAAGGCACGACCAAGGAGAGGGGCGCACCTGAGATGCCGTTGACGCGCGGCAGCGCCACCTTGACCACCATTTGCTCGCAGCTGGTGGACGACTCGTCCTTGCCGCTCATCCCAAGGAACACGTCGGTGCTCTCTACCGCCTGCTTGTACACAAACTCGTACCTGCGCAATAGCCATGCAGATTCATGAGGCATGGAAATGCCCAGCTGACGCGCCCGCGAGGTGTGAACATGTGAGAGCACTGTATGTGTAGCTTGCAAACGGGGCAGCCAGCCGCAGCAACCCAGGCTGCAGGGACCAGCACCAAGACAAACGAGTGTGTATGGTGACTCACTCTGGCACCTCTCTCCCATCGTCAATCTCGTCCTCCACTGCATCCACCACCTCGCTCTCATCCCAAATCTCCTTGGGATCCTTGCGCGCTGCATACAGTTGGGCACGAGCAGGGCAAGCAGCGCAGGAGCGGTGCTGTTGGTCGGCAGTGCCTCACGTGCAGGCTCTGGGCCACCCCAAGCCATCTCGTGCAGGCACAAACGGCGTTGCCTCTGACCCTGAGCCGTGTACGTCTCCAAGCATGCTCTGGTGGCACCACACACTTGGCATCTGATACGCCTGGTATGAAGGTTCCGGCCCCGTCGAGGCGTCAAAACAGATGCAAGCATCGTCACAAGCATGGTCCCAAGCGTGCTCACGTTTGGGCGCCGCGACCTTGACGTTCAGCAGCTCCTTGGGCCCAATGGCCGCAGGCGTGGGCTTGGATACGTTGGACGTGTCCCCCACCTCCTGTATGTGTTCCCCGCACCGCACACGACCGCTCGTGAGCGCCCATGCGCCGCCCGTGCCAGCAGCTTCAGCTCCGCACGCCGAGGAAGGGACAGGGCTACAGATACGCGTTCATGCGTGCTAATAGGAGCTACTCACATCCTCCGGAGTGATGAGCTTGGAGAGCGCGCTGAACTCGGACATGAAGCCGCCCTCAAAGTTCATCATTTTGTTGGGGCTGCCTGGTGCTGGTGGTGTATGTCTTAGTGCTACGCCAGCGCTACGTAGCCGGCTGCCGCGGCTCACACATTGCTGCTCCTCCTCAGCGAAGTGTGGGTGGGCCCCTCTCTGGATGGCAGCGCAGGGTGCGCAGGATGGTAGCTCAAGGAAGGGATTTTGCAATCGACGCGCTGTGACGGCTTCGCGTTCGCGTTCTTGCGAGTTCTGATCTCAATACGAATACGAACGCGGCGTCAGAACCAGACAGCTGGTTCTCAAAGGAAGGGCTCTGAGAGCTGCGGCGCTAGGCTCCACAGGGCGCCTGTGGTGGGTGGCGGCTTCTGCCCCGAAGCCCATCACGTGCTGCTGCCGCGCGATGGCCTCATCAAGCAGCCTCAATGGCATGGCTTGCATTGGACAGGCCCTTCACCCCACATTCGACCGAGGCGTGAGCAGGCTAAACGGTTCGCAAAGCACGCCAAAGCAGGAGAGCGAAGGGAGTCATGCGTCCAAGTGCGCGCCCCACCAGGTGCCAGTGACACTGGCCGCAGTTTGCCAGGCAAGAGCGTCCGGTGGTTTCCAACATAATCAAGCATCCCACAGCACGTCAGGCTGCAGGCGCGTCTCCCAGCCCCTAGCATTTCGTTGTTCCCGCGTCGTGAAGGCCGGCCCATCGCGCCCAGCACGCACGGGATGATCGGGCGCAGTGTGCACGTGGGAGTCAGAGTACATGATGTCGCCACCTCTACAGGTGCTGCGGTACTACCAGTAAGGTCACATACACACTCGCAACAGAGTCGCCAACACACGTACAAGAGACGACGCAAACAACGCAAAACCGACAAGCCAAGACGAACAAGCAACTGCTAGCTACACACAACACGAGCAGCACTGCACTGCTCTGCCACACATGGGTTACACACACGAGAGCAGCGGCAGTGCTGGGCCAACAACTACCATGTTGCTACAGGGCCCAGCCGCCTGGGCCCAGGATGAATTGAGTTGTGGGCTGTAAATCGCAGGCCCGTTTCTTGTACACAAAAGCAGGGGCACTATGCTTGCCCATAACCGGGTTGCAGGCGGCCACCCATACTTCAACGCCCCCACCACAAGGTGGAGCAAGGCGGCTTTCCGCCTGACACCCCACCCCGCCCGCCGAAATGCGCGCGCGAACGCATGGTGCAAAGCGGTGCAGGCAGCGCTCATCTCCAAGGTCCCCATGATGGCCCACGCCACCATCACCCCCAGCCGCCACCGCCACCGATTGCGCCCCAAATGCAAGGTGCAAAGTGCAGGCAGCTACTCATCACCTTCCCCATGGTGATCCACGCCACCACCGCCCCCAGCCGGCACCGCCACCGCCACCGAGTGCGCCCCAAATGCCTCCGCCGCCACCTCCCTCCCTGCCCCTGCCCCCGCCGCCGCGTCCGCCCCCATCCCCAGCCAGCCCTGAGCCCCCATATAGGGCATACCTTGCCCACCACCACCACCACCACCACCACTCACCGCCATGTACTGCTGCTGCTGCTGCATCGCCGCTGCAGCGTAGTGCTGCTGCTGCATCGCCGCCGCCGCTGACATGTGCATGTACTGCCCTCCGCCGGCCATGGTCAGGGCGTGGCGAGGGTTTGGCGGCATGGCGCCAGGCACGGGGACCATGCCATGCGGCATGGAGGAGGCGTTCCCTGGGTGACCTGGCATGATTGGCATCATGAAGCTGGGGGCACTGTGAGGCACACGCGCCTGATGCCTCTGCTGCTTCACCTGCTGTTGCTGTGGTTGCGGCTGCTGCTGCTGTTGCTGTGGTTGCTGCTGCTGTTGCTGTGGCAGGCCGTCGGCGGCGTGCGAGTGTGAGCGTTGTAGGTGGCGGGCGGGGCCCTGCATGGCGGCGTGCTGCTGCGCCCCAACCTGGTGCATCATGGGGTAGGGCACCGGCACCATGCCTGCAGCTGCTGCAAACATCATGTGCTGCTGCTGGTTGTGGTGGTGGTGTGCTGCAGCCATGGCAGCTGGGCTGATCGGCACCATCATCTCGGCGGGTCCTGGCGTGGCAATCATACCAGGTGGGATCTTGACGCGCACGTTGAGGGCGTCGAGGGGGTGGTTAGGGCTTAGGGCGGCGCCATGCACCATGTAGGGCGGTGGTGGTGGTAAGTGCGGCATCACCACCATGCGCTGCTGCTGCTGCTGCGAATGGTGGTGCTGCGGCTTGCCCTGCCACGCCCTCTGCAGGTGCTGCCCAGGCGGGTGTAGGCCATGCATGGCTAAGCCCCAGGAGGGCGGAGGCGCAGGGAAGCCATGTGGCACCCACACCATCCCCCCGCTGCCATTGCTGCCCATGGCGGCCACTGGCATCCCCTGGGTCATGCCGTGCTGCCCTAACCCTAACCCTAGCCCTGCACCGTCAGCAGCGTCGAGGTCGTCGTCATCGCCAGCGGAGTGCAGCAGCTGCGGGTGACCCCCAAGACGCGTGGCGAACTGCGGCTGCTGCATCGCCTCGTGTGCTGCCAGGAAACTGCTCCCTGGCTCTGCGTCGCCGTCTTCGCAGTCGGCTGCGTTGCGCAACTGCTGTTGGTGGTGCTGGTGGTGGTGGTGCTTGTGGGAGGCGGTGGCGTGGCTGGTGGTGGCGGTGCTGCAGCCACTGCCCTGAGGCAAGCGCTGCTGCTGCTTCGCGGCGCGCTGGGTGGGTGCCATGGCCGCGCCAGACCCTAATGTCCCCATGCGGTCAGCGGTGGACGCTGCAGCAGCACCCTCCTTGCCCCTGCCACTGTCCAGCGGCATGCGAAGAAGGTGTGTGGTCGCTGGTGCTGGGGCATGGAGGTGTGGAGGGCCCTGGTGAGGCTGTCGTGTGGGCTGCTGGGCGTGCGGATGTTGTTGTTGTTGTTGTTGTTGCTGTTGTTGTGGGTGGTGGCGGCCTTGGTGAGGCTGCTGGCTGCTGTGGGCTGCTGCTGTGCAGCTGTGGGGCTTGTGTGCTGGACCGATGGCAGACGGGTGGTGATGGAGGGGAGTGAGACGCGTGACGGTGGTGGTAGCGTCGCAAAAACCAGATGGTAAGGCAGGGTGGGCTTCGGGGCTTGTGAAGACCAAGTGCTGGTGCTGGTGCTGCAGGTGGTGCTGCAGCTGCATGCCTGAGGCGTGGCTGCTTCCACCAGCAGCGAGCCTCTGAGTCCCACCAAGCACCACCTTGACTTTGGTGGTGGGACGTGGAGGCGGCGCCGCCGCTGCCTCTGCTACCTGTGGAGCGGGGGCGCTGCTGCTGCGTATGTGGTGGTGGGTGGCAGCTGCTGCGCTGGGCGCTGCAGGGGCACGGGGAGGGTGCGTTGGGGGCCGGGGGAGGGATGGCGCAGCGGTGGGGAGCGGAGCCGTGGCTGCACTGCCGCCGCCGTTGATGGTCGGCGGGTGGGCGGTGTGGGGCTGGGTTGAGGCGGCGGGAGTGAGCATCATCCAGAGGATGTTCACACGGGTGCGAGGCACTCTGCGACACCACAGGGCGGCCCAAGGAGCAGAGGCACTTGTGGCATGGGCAGGTGTGGGAGAGCAGCCACTGCTACCCATCGTGCGGACGGGCAGTGGTGAGCAGCGATTGCACTGGACTGGAATCGCACCTGGGTGTTGCAGCGGAGCGCGGTCGCCTGGGCACCTGCGTACGGACCTCGTCCCACGGCCTGCCCAGAGCGCCGCTGCAGCTGCTGGCGCGGTGGGTGCTGGTGGGTGCGTTGCCGCCTCCGCCGGCGGTTGTTGTGGGGCACGGATGGTGGGCGGCGCTGCGGGGGGAGCCAGGGGGCGGGGACCCGCCAAGGAGCGCATCGTCAATGGCGGTGGTGGCAGGGACTGTGCAGGTGCCCATACGGCTGAGCGCCTTTGCGGGCTTGCTGCGGTTGTTGGGCTGGAGCACGCCGGAGCCCGCCACGTCGCCAGAGCGTGCCAGGGAGCTGCTGCTCCTCCGGGGCAGAGCTGTGCCGTCCGCTGCGCGCTTGCTGCCTGCAGTGCTGGTGGCTGCTGCTCCTGCAAGCTGTTTGACGTCCAGCTGTGGGCGTGTTGCGCAGTGGCCCCGGTGCTCCCTGGCGCGCGCTGCAAGCAGAAGGCGCCTGCAGCCCAAGCAGCGGACTAGACCGTGTGCAAAGCTGCTGCCTGCGCACATCTCCGCTGTGGACTTGATGTTGACGCTCAGACCGCCAAGCCAATGTAGCTCGGCGGACTCGGTCGTAGAGGTCAGGAGGGTAAGCCGCTGCTCCCGCAGTATGCTGCGCGCCCCTGCCTCCCAGCGAGACATCTCGTCCATTGCGCAGCCTGCGGGGTCCTCGGCACCCTCAGGCGGAGCCATTGGCAACGGCGCAGCGAGTGCGTGAGCTGTCGTCTTGCCATCCGCATCGAACCTGCAGCACAGCTGCTCTCCCGTTCTCTGAAATCCACGAGGGCTTGCGCGCCTGCAGAGGAGGAGAGAACAGAGAGGAGCGCAGCGCGTTCAGAGCGGATCGAGCTTGCTGAGACGTATTCTGCCCGCAGCTGTCCCGCGGCCCGCAGCTCGGCCTCGCTCGGACCACTGGTGCCATCTCTGCACAGACCAGAGGCCAGTCTGAGCCGTCCCGCCGGTGGGGCGCCCTGGGATGTCCTCCAAGGCGCAGGTGAGCTCCGGCCTGTGCACCTGCAGCGGCCTCCAGGCTGTCCCGGGGCTGGGAGACCCCGTGCCGGGCCTGCGCTGGCGGCCCCGCTGGCGGGGCGACGGGGACAGCACGGGGCCCCCAAACGCCCTCCTCAGCCGCGTTTTCGCGTCGCCGGCGCCTATTTGGCGCTCCACCGGCATTCCTCCGGCCTCTGAGGAAGGCACGGGCCAGCGCCGCAGCAGATCGAGCCTTCCCGCCGCTTTTCCCGGCACACGCCCGCCGCACGCTGCCCGGCCACACGGGGCCCAGCAGACCTTGGAGCAGCATCCTGGGGCCTGCCCCGTGGCTGGCAGCCTGCCTGCACAGGGGCCCAAGGTCGCGCATGCAGCCGCGCAACCGCTCGCTCCGTCTCCCGTGTGTGCGCCCGCCGCCTGGGCCCACGGTGGCCTGCGGCTGGGGTGTGCCTGCCTGCACGCCATCTGTTTGACACGTGGACTTGCTGCAGGCGCCCGGTGCAGGCTGCGGGCTCGGCGCTGGATCCAGCTAGCATCTGTGACGCCTCCAGCGCGTACATGCACACACTCGCAGGCGGCGGTGGCGGCGCTTCTCAAGTACAAGGCCGAGAGCCAGCAGCGAGAGCAACAGCAGCAGTCCTCCCAGCACCAGCAGCAGTCCTCCCACGGCGGAGGAGGGGGAGGAGGAGGAGGAGGAGGAGGAGGAGCAGTCAGTGCGATCCCCGAGCCTTCGGAGGAGAACAAGCACAACGGCCAGCTCCCGTCGCTGCCTACTCTGCCGGGCAACCACGCGACCTCGCCTGCGGCGAATCCAGCGGCGGCCGCGGCGGCAACCAAGCACCTCGCCGGCGTGACCGAGGAGAAGCGCAAGCAAATGGAGGACAACGCGCGAGCGAGGCTGCTCAAGGCCTACCAGGACGCCGGTAAGCGCGTGAGATGTCCCTCCCCGACAGATCGATCGCGCGGGGCCCACGCGTCGTTTGCCTTCGCTTGTGGGCCTGGTACCGTTCTAGTGTGCTTCGCTGGGCTGTGGGTGACTGACGGGCCTGTGCCTGCGCTTGCGTGGTCGGTGCCGACTGCGCAGGCGGGCCGCTCAAGACGCTGCCACCCGGCTGGGAGGTGAAGGCCAAGCCGCGCGAGAACGGCAACACGCGCGGGGACGTCGACTACTTTTTCTACGACCCAGACGGCAAGCGCTACCGCAGGCAGAAAGACGTGAGTGCTCGTGGAGGGGCCAATGCTGAGCCAAAAGCACTCGGCGAGGCTGATCTTGGCACCTCGACCAGCGCGCTTTTTTACCGCCACGCCGCGCCTTGGTCTGTCGCCCCGTGTCGATCGCAGGCTGTGAGCGCGATGGTGGGAGGCAGCACGGGGCGCACGCCTTCGCCTTCGCCCCCGCCGTCGCCGCGCCCAGGCCTCGCCTCCCACCACGCAGAGGCGCTCGCCGTGCCGACGCACATGCGCGCGAGCACCCAGGCCGCCACGCAGGCGAGCCTGCTCCGCACCGCCGCGCAGGAGGCCGTCGCCGCCGCCAAAGCCGCGCACCCGACTCCGCCGGGCGCCGCCAGACCCGCGGTGCTCGCCTCGGGGGGCGCAGGTGGGGGCAGCAGCAGCGTCGCAGCGCCCTCCTCGCGCCACGCCACCCCGCCAGGCAACCTCACCCGCCCCACCCCCTCCTCCGCACCAAACACCAACAAGCACAACACCGGCAAGGACAGCAAGGACAACGTGCTCCCCACCCTGCCCCCCCCCAAGCGCGGGAACGACGGCCGGTTCGAGACGCACCCCGAGGGCAACGTGCGCAAGAAGCGCAAGACGGACGGCACCAACCACAACAGCAACGCTGCTGGCGGCAAGGTGAAGGAGGAGGGCGGCAGCCACCATTTGCACGGAGGAGGCGGCAACTCCACCAAGCCCTCTGACCGCGACCGTGAGGGCAGCAAACCTGCTGGCGGCAACAGCAACAAAGACAAGGACAACAACACCAACAAAGAAAAGGACCGGCCGCGCGACGCGGAGCGGGAGCGTGAGCGCGAGGAGCGGCGGGAGCGGGACAGGGAGCGCCGCCGCGCCGCCGAGGCCGCCGCCAAGGCGGCCGAGGGTGGAGGGCAGCAGCAGGGCAGCGCCGTGAGCTTCAGCCTGGGCAGCCAGGAGACGCGCATGTTCAAGGAGCTGGACGAGGACAGCGATGGGCTGGAGGGTGCGGGTGGTGGTGGTGGCTGCGGCGATGGAGAGGTCACTAGCAAAGCGAGCGGCGGCAGCAGCGGAAGCCA
>QAXK01000034.1:0-18464 GCA_004335735.1 Chlorella sp. KRBP
CAGCAGCAGCGCTGGCCTTGCCATTGGCGCAGGAGCGCGCCTGCGCGGTACTGCCATGCCGTGGCCTCCTTGGACGTGCTGCTGCTGGTGCTGCGAGTGAAAGGTGTCGAGCCGTGCACGATGTGTCGAGGCAATGCGAATGTCGGAGTGCTCTGCGCGGCTTTGGGACTGGACCGCGCACGGCCCCGTTTCTGCGCGTTGGCGCGGGCATACCTGTTCCGCGCGGTGGAGTCGAAGGGCATCCGAAGATCGGTCAAGATGTTGTACGCGGTGACTGCCGCACACGCGCGCGCACCGATGAGCGCAAGTGCGTGCGATCCGCACTTGCCACTGTGCGATGCGCTCCATTTCGACTCGCGCGCCCGCCACCGGCGCGAGATGATCAAGCCTGGCAGGATTCCGACCTGGCAGTAGAAGCTGGCAAACAGTCCTATCCAGAGCGCGGCACTACAGTAGGATCCAGGCCAGCTATACGCATGCAAAGGGGCACCAAGTGCAAGTGCGTCACCCGCAGGCAGGCAGAACATGGGGAGGGTGGACGCAGTGCACGATGGCACCATCAGGGACGCTTGAGGGCGCTGTCACATCCCCCAAGCTGCTGGCACTGGCTCCCCGCATGCTGTCCCGTCGCATAGGAGGTGGACCACCTCAAGCTGTCGCCACGCGCTTCCCCAAGTCGTGCCAGATGTTCGCGAACGGATCGCAGGGCTGTGGACGTCAGGTTCGTGCATGCAGCAGCACCTTGCCAGGACTCGAGAAGAGAGCAATGTTTGACCAGTGTGGGAAGTCCCCCTTGACAGTGCGCAAGATGCACAGTGGTCTGAGCCTCATCATCGCTAACACTTTCACGTCAGTAGCAACTCATCTGTGGCTCTGCGAATCATCTGCCCACATAGGAAGTGAGGCAAGGACGCAAGCCAGCACACGCCAGCACACCAAAACGCAAACGTGTCATCACGCTGCCAGGGCACCTGCTGGCCCCTGCCAGAGGCGCCCTGGGCGCTGTGGCTAGTCGCCCTGTTTGCAAGCTACACAAACACAGCGCACGCATCATCTCGCAGTGAGCGCCAGTCATGCACGGGAGGCGACGCATGCCTAACACTTGCATGGTCCAAGCCCCTCAAGCACGCCGCAAGTGCAAAACTAGAAAAGACTAGAACGATCCCAAACACCAATTGGTCCCAAACGCATGCTAAACGTCAACCGCTAAGCATGCTTTTGTCAGCGTCAGGCCACCTGATGTGCGGTGCCGCCAGCAGGCCAGCAGGACACGGTGCCTTTGGTCGTCCTTGCAGATCATCTCGCAACGGCTCATCTCCTGCCAGGCAGCCTGACGCAGCTCCAGGCAAGCAGCTCCAAGGCAAGCTCCAGGCAAGCAGCTCCAGCAGAGCAAGCACAGCGCTGCCGCGCACAGGGGCGTGTGTGCCAAGGCAGCACCACCTCATCTCCATCCATCTCCATCCACGCCCCAATTGCTTGTCACATGTCCTCGCCTGAAGCCGCCCGTAAAGGCGTGCTCTCAGGCGTGCTCTATCGCCTGACCACTTCACAGTGCACCCCCTGCCCCCATCTTGACTCCCCCACCCCCCACGCATCCCCCCATCATCCCCTCCAATGATTGATATACCATGAATCTTTTCCATCGGTGGTGCAGTGTTGTTGTCCCAATACCCTCACAAAACATTGCTGTTGCAACAATAGTGCGTGTGCGGTGGCAATGCGTGGAAGGCCCACGAGGGCAGCAGCAGGGGCAGCAGCAGATGGGGATGCATCGCAAGCAGCAAACGCGCTCTCTCGCCACGCGTGCACGTGCTTGCCCGTAGGAGCAAAGCACACGCTCTCTCGTCACGTGTGGTGCAATGCGCTCATGCTGGCATTGCACAACTGTCAAGCAGCGCGTTGGAGCACAGACGGACTGGGTGCACTTCTCGTGCAACTGGGGCCTGCCGGCGCGTCAAGTGCACGTTAAGTGGCCTGTCGGTGTGCGCTCACTCATGAGAATCCCTTCCCACGGCCCGCCCTGCACCCCGTTCCATCTGCCACAGTCCGCCCTGCAACCCGTTCCATCTGAATTAGAATCGTCCAGCACACCCCGATGGTCTCCAAAACACACGCAACCACCACCGCACACGCACACACACCTGCTCATCGCGCCTGGCTGCGCCAGACTCGCCAAGCACAGGGCAGCGTAGCCCATCCACGCGCACACACTGCAGGGCCCCTGCCACGTGCACCGAGAGCAGAGGTGGAAGCTACTAGCTTGAACCCCCACGGTGTGCCAACATCAGAGGTGGAAGCTAGCTTGAAGCCACATCTAGTGGCTAGTGTAGGCAGTGAGGCAGTGCCCCAGCAGGTGGGCTCTCCATGAGCACATGTGGCCACCTAGAGCACGTGATGGCACCCTTCCAGGGCATGTGGTCTTCCGAGGGTGCAAGAGCCACATATTCAAGGCCAGGGTTAGCCGTATTCAAGAGAGGCAACACACGCACGCGCCGCAAACAGGGCACTTTTCAAAAGGGGGCAATCGCGATGTGCAACGGCAGGCACGCCTCCAGATGTGCATCCCAGCATCCCAGCACCTTGCACAGGCAATCAGGAGCGTTGCCAGAACGAGGTGGAGCGTGCAAAACCGCAATGGCGGAGCAGGCAAGCGCACCCAGCGTGCCTGGACTCCTGGGGAGGCAACCACCAGGCGGTAGGAGGGCCAGTCTTAGGACGACCATCTCCACAACTCCTACCGAGCGTGAAAGCCGCCGCATTGCGGGATCAGGCAAGCAGGCTTGATTTAGTGTGGGCTGTCGTCACCACATCTGGGCAGCCATCATCACATCTGGACGGCCATACCCCCAGTATCATCAGGCTGCCCCCCATTCAGAGTGCCACATGAGAGCGCCGTTCTAGTGGTTGTTTCAACGGTTGCGTGGCGTGAGCCTCGCATCGGAAAGAATGGCCCGCAAGCAAGCAGGGCTCAAGCGCTGGCGAGGGATGGGTACAGTGGTGCGGCGGTGTGGTGCGCTTAGCGGCAGTGATGATCTGATGGACAACTGCCGTAAGCTAACCGCTGCACTGCTGCACAGTACTGCACAGGCCGAGACGCGCTGTGTGTGCAAGAACAGGGCGTGGGCGTTGGCAAAGGGCTGGTGGAGCCACATGCTGAGGGTGACGAGAAGCAGGGCGCATGCTGAGGGTGACAAGAGACCAGGGGAGGAGGGCGGTAGAGGGCACTGTGTGGGCACAGGATGCACAGGATGGAGGCATGAATGTGTGGGTGCGGAAGGTCTCGGGTAGCAGGCAGACGTGGGTGCAGAAGGCAGAGGGCAGGGAGGGATGCAACGGCAGATCAAGTGTCGCACGGCGTGGCCCGCCTGTTCAGGTCTTTGGGGAGGCAGCATGGGGGCATGGGGAGGCGACGGATCAAGCACGCAGCACACAGCATGCAGCACGCTGCATGCAATGCGAAACGGATCAAGGACGAGTGCTGAGATTGGGGGGGCACAACACGGCATGTCACGGGACATGCTGCACGCACACGGGGACGCACGACGTTGCGTGCGGTGCAAGCACCTGCCACACTCACCCAAGGCGAACAGGCACAAGGGCACCGCCAGCTGCCGAGAAGGCATCCTGACGCGTGCTCAACAGCACCACACGTCTGACGGGCCACAGAGGCGTCCAAACAGATGTAACGCCCACGTCAAAGTGTGCACTGGTGGGAGGGAACGTGCATCCAAACGAAGTGTACGGCAAGCCTGACTCACTCGGGCCCCATGCGCCCAGAAACGCACAAACGGCGCGTTGATCCAAACACGCAGGTGAAGCGGAGACTCTGTGGATGATGCATGCTGGTGCAGGGGCGAGGTAACGTATGCAGTGCTGGGGAGGCGTCATGGGATGGCCAGGTCATAGCCTGGGGGCGTCATGGGTGTCATGGGATGGCCAGGTCATAGCCTGGGGGCGTCATGGGCGTCATGGGGCGCCAGGTCATAGCCTGGTGGCACAAGCCAAACCGTGCCCAGAAGGGGTGTCCTTTGGGGGGCAGCCCTAGAGAGGGACTTAAGAGCGAGAGCCCCAGAGAGAGCCCTATAGGGGGCGCCCTAGAGGGAGCGCTAGAGCGCGCCCTGGGAGAGCCCTTAGGCAAGCCCTAGAGAGAGCCCAAGAGAGCCCTAAGGAGAGAGCCCTAGAGAGAGCATCCTGGAGAGAGCATCCTGGGAGTGCGCCTTGTCGGTGATTGGGACGGGATTGGGAGTGGACGGTGGGTGGGAGTGGTGAAGGGTGACAGGTGCGTGTTGGAGGGGGGGCAGAGGGGAGAACAGATGGGGGGTCACACGCTGATTGGTGCACAGGGGCGTCCCACACGACACTTGACAATGATGAGGGTGCACAGCGCGTGAATGCGTGGGAGTGGGCGGTAGCGTGCAAACGGGGGCGGCTGGCGGCAGCACCCAGACCGCAGCGTTTGAGCGGTTGCTGCGGCGCCTCTGCTTCCTTTGCGCCCAAAACCCGAAGGAGGCCCCTCGCAAGCCCTAGTGCATGGTGGCGGGCGGGTGCATGCCCAGCTTGAGGACCGCCTTGGCATGCTGCCGGCACTGAGCCTCCACCTCCTTCATTACAAACCCTGCGGACATGGGCACGAGGGGTTGGGAGGGACACGGCGAGGAGAAACAGTGAGTGGTGGTGGTGGTGGCGGAACCTTGTGCACCTGCCCGCTTCACAGCGATTCGCAGCCATGCCACATGTGGAAGCATCGGAACGACTACACCCCAGGTGAAGGAATGCAACCGCAGCAGGTACAGCCTTATGACCCAGCAGCAACACAAGAAGAAGCGCACCTGACTGCACCATGGTCTTGCGCCCATCCCGCCAGATGCCGTGAAAGGTGAGCATGGCACCCAGGTGGAAGGCGGCCAGAACAGGCCACACGCTGCCCGCCTGCAGCACGGCCCCGTTGAGGCGGCCCTCACGCACTGCCTGCAGCCACAGGCACCAGTGTCAACCTCCTCTGATGTCTGAGAGCAAACGCCTCTGCACAGCTGGCCACACCCACAAGCGTGTCACATCCGATAGCTCTGGAGGCGCCCCCACAGATACAAAACGCCAGCTCACCCACATGACTAAGCAGCTGCAGCATTCAGAACGTGCGCACGTTGAGCCACACCCACACCCACACACGTCTGTTTGCAGTGGCTGCATCACTATGACGCTCAAGAAGCACACCAACACATGCACGCACCTGCAGCGTGTATCGTGTCATGTTGAGTGATACAATCGCCAGCGGGTACTCCTGCACTGGGTCCCTTGACAGTTGGTACATGGTGGCTGCGTGGACGGGGTGCTGGTCGTACAGGGATGCCAGCTGCACGCACAAGGATGCACAGCCACAAGCCAGGCAGGCTCATGGCCGTGCATCCCACTTGCCTGCAGCACCGCCGGTTTGCTACACGTGGCAACTGCGAACGAAGTGTGATGATGATGATGATGACGATGATGATGATTCGCCACTCCTGTGCGCACCTGCAGCAGGCCCAGCACGCCGCAGCCGCGCAGGTCCGTGGCGGGGTCGTGCCCTTGCCACCCCAAGTCCGCCCAGTGGCTGCCGTGGCGCGAGGGTAGGCCTGCCACGGGCACAGGCAAGCAAGCGCTGGCAGCGGTTAGCGAACGAGCCGCAGCATCCACGGAGAGGAAAGGCAAGAACCTCCAAGCCCGTGCATTTTCCTAACGCCTGTGTATGTCTTATGAGCCGCAGCATCCACGCGGAGGAAGGTAAGGCAAGGCAAGGTATTGTGCCTTCCAAGCCCGTGCACGTGCCCAACGGCCATGTATGCCTATTTAGGACGCCTGCCTTATCCACGCTCTCACGCTCACCCCGTTGCTGCCCAGTAAAGGCCAGGAAGGAGGAGACGAGCAGGTCCCAGTGGAGAGGCTCTGCCTCGCTGTAGGCCTGCTTGGCCAGGCACAGCACGTGCACCTGCACACCACAACGTGGGGCCAACGGGCTCAGCGTGGTGCGCCCGATCTAGATGCCTGCTCGTCACTTGTTGCGTGTGCAGCCTCTACACATCAAAACACATCAAATACACCGCTCTGTGATAGGTCGCGCTGTGAGGTGCTGCACACGGGCACTCACCACCTGCGCGTGCAGCGCCGTCGGAAGCGCCTGCGGCGCCAGGCACAGCAGCCTCGCCAGCAGGCCCGGCGCCTTTGCTCCCGGCCCCCCCGCCCCCTCCGGCAGCAGCTGCCTCGCAGCCTGCACCTGCTCCTCACTGAACGCCACCGCCTTCGCCCGCTCCAGCAGCGACGCGTACGGCTGGCGCTGCTGCACCCCCGCCCGTGCCGCCGCCGCCGCCGTGCCCCCCCCCTGCTGCTGCTGTTGCTGGGCACGCTCCACTTCCTGGTTGGCCAGGTCCCACTCATCTGCCTCCTCGGTCCCTCCCGTTGCCCCCACCGCCCCCGCCGCCGCCCCCGCCGTGCCTGCCACCAACATCGCCCCAACCGCCGCGCCTCCTCCCTGTTGCTGCTGCTGCTGTTGCGCGGGTGGTGCAATCACACGCGCCTTGGCCCCTACCGTCGCCGCCGCTGCCGCTACCGCAGTCGCACCTGCTGCTGCAACCGCCGCCGAGGCACCGGGACCAGCACCACCTGCCCGCGCCGCACCACTGCTACTACGACCACCCTCCACCGGCCCTCCTCCCACCGCCGCCGCCGCCGCCGCCGCCGCTGCTGACACCGTGGCACCGGACGTCTGAGCAGCGACCTGCCCCACCGCCTGCTGCTGCCCCATCGCAGCAGCAGCAGCAGCAGCACCCGCGGGTGTGTTGTATCCGCCTGCCCCATGCATGCTGCTTCCCGCACCATCAGATGCGCCCGCCGCCTTGCTGCTCGTGCTGGTGCTCGTTGCAATAGAGCTCTGTGCCCCTGCCAACGCCGCCTGAGGGCCCCCCCCGACACCACTGCTACCTACACTCGCAATGCTGGCACGAGGCGCCATCGTGGTGGGCGTGGCGGCGGTCGCAGCCGCACTGCTGGGCGTGCCGCCAGACAGCGGAGCGTAGGCAGGCAGGGCGGAGGTGGCGGAAGAAGGCGGCTGGCCCGTACCGCTGCCGCCGCGCGCCGAGGAGAGCGGCGACAGTAAAATGGGTGCGGTGGCTGCGGCTGCGGCGGCGGAACCGGCAGCGTGCGGGTTGCCGGCGGGGGCGTGTGCGCCGGTGACGCTGCTGGCGTTGCTTGGCGGCGCGTTGAACGCTGGGTTGTCGCTCCACACGAGCTGGATCTGTTCCGTTGCTGCTACCGCGGCTCCCGCTGCACCAGCACCCACACCCGCACCAAGACCAGCACCCGCGCCCGTACCGCCACCTGCTGTCACTCCCCCCGCCGGCCCCCGACCACCGAGCACATCATTGGAAGGGATAGGGCTGACCCGCAGCGGCTGCTGCAAGACCCCAGGGCCCAGCCCCACCGCCGCCGTCACCAAGTTCATCCGCCCAGCGCTCGCCAGCTGCTGCAGCAGCACGTCCTGCTTGTGCTGCTGCTGCAGGTCCTGCAGCCGCTGCTGCTCCTCCTCTGGGGATTGAGGCGGCAGCACCCCTGCCAGCGCCCCTGCTGAACGCGGCTGCGGCGGCTGCAAAACCAGGAGCTGCAAAGGAGGGTCGACCGCAGCACCTGGATGTGACCCACCCATCAACCCACCACCACCACCAATGCCACCACCACCAGCAGCACCGCCCGTGCCCTGCCGTTGCCACAGCACGTTGCTGCCAGCACTGTGGCTTGCTGAATGCCGCTGCGCACCACCGCCACCAGTGCCACCCTCGCCCGCCCACCCTCCCCCCACCCTTCCCACCGCCGCCGCCTCCACCACACCACCCTCACCGCTGGCACCGCTGGAAGCGAGGATGGAGCGTGACGGCGCCACCGTCGGCATCCCCGCGGCAAAGTGTGACGGCGCGGGGCCCGACAGCCACGACGGCCCGTACAGCGCTTCCGAAGCGTGCGGCTGCGTCGCCTGCTGCTGGTGCGCCGCATGGAGGTTTAGGGCGGTGCTGGAGGCTGAGCTGGCAGTTCCGGCGGCGTGGGGGTGGCTGACGGAGACGTGGGAGTCGTGGTAGGCGGCCGAGGTGGGGAGGGGGGAGCCGCCGGATGCGGTGTTGAGGGTGACGGCGGCGGCGGCGGCGGTGGTGTTAGTCGTGGCGTGGGACTCGCCCGAGTGGTGGGAGTGGACTTCGCGTGAGGCGGCGCGGAGAACTTGCATGGATGGGAGGTCGGACTGCGGGGTGTGGGTGGGAGCAGCAGTGTGTGTGAGGTGTGCAGGCAGTGGGAGTGGGCGTGGGCGGAGCACTTGCATGGATGGGAGGTCGGACTGCGGGGTGTGGGTGAGTGCGTGGGAGCAGCAGCGTGTGTGAGGTGTGCAGGCAGTGGGAGTGGGCGTGGGCGGAGCACTTGCATGGATGGATGGTCGGACTGCGGGGTGTGGGTGAGTGCGTGGGAGCAGCAGTGTGTGTGAGGTGTGCAGGCAGTGGGAGTGGGCATGGGCGGAGCACTTGCATGGATGGGAGATCGAGCTGTGAGCATGTGTTGCCAACGCGTGAACGAAGTCATCCATGATCCATGAACTGCATCAAGTCATCCGCGAACTACCCTTGAGTTGGCTAGTTGTAGACTCACGGGCGAGAAGTCGGTGCTGCCCCGGTGTGCGTGTGCCACGCGGTGCGCCATGGCTTGCGCCTGCTGTGCCTGCAAAGTGTGCAAGGTGCAGAGGGCGGGAGGGCGGGCAAGGCAGCGTGGTGCGAGGCCCTCTGCTCAGGGCTTCAGCACCCCTGAACCGCCCAATCCTACACCCACATCCACACCCAAACACCTAGACCCAGACCCAGACCCGGACGCCCTGAACAGCCCAAACTGCGGGCCAAACCACCCCATTATCTTCACCGTGCTCACCTTTTCCGTGGTGTCAAACGAGGGAGGGAGGCTCTGGTAGTTGCGGCTGTTGCTCCGGCTGGGCGCCTGATGCCCCCTGGGGCCAACCAGCACAGTCGTGGCGCTGCCGCCGCCGCCCTCCCCAGCAGGCGCGGTGGGAAGGGGCAGGTGTGTGGGGGAGAGCAGGGTCATGGAAGGGAGCACCAGCCTGGCCGAGGTGCCGCCACCACTCTGCATTTGGTCGGTCACACGGGTGAGTCATCATCATCATCATCATCATCATCATCATCGTTGCATGGCGTTCACGATTGGTGTCATGATGCTGCAGCCGCCACAAAAGATCGCCAGGCAGGCACGAGTGAGTGACGTGTGGGTAGGCAGGAGTGTGTGCGTGTGTGTGTGTGTGTGTGTTTGCATCTGGTTTGGCGCCTCAGTGGGCGTGTCGGGAGCAGCACAAAGGCATATGAGCAGGACAGAAAACTCTTGATGATTCGGAAAGGTGTGCTGCACAGCAGAACGGGCGGCTGCTCCCTTGCCCTCTCCCTAGTGTGCTGCCATCTCATGACAAGACCTCATGCACTTCAAAGCACCCTGCCAGCTCACCACCCTAACCCTACACCACCCTAGCCCTAAGCCTAACCCTAACACCACCATCGCCGCCAATCCAACAAACAACCGCAGCAACAGCAGCATACGGCCCCCCCTCACCTCTCTGCCGCTTCCAGGCCGGCCCCCTTGCGCCTCCACAAACGACCCCAAGCCCGCGTCGCTCACGCGCAGCAGGGCTCCCTGCGGCACGGCTGCCGCCCCCTGCGGCAGGCCATACAGCCCCAGCTGCGTGCTGCCGCCCACGCTGCCCGCCGCGGCCCCGCCCGCCACCACCACCATACTCTGGGACCCCCCCACGCCTGCACCACCACCCCCACCTCCACCAGCCGCCGCCGCAGCGACAGCCGCGACAGCAGCGCCGGCAGCAGCAGCGCCGCTAGCCGCCTTCCAGGACAGCACCTTGTGCACCTGGTGATGCCGCAGCGTCTGCCCGCCAACACCACCAACAGCACCACCACCACCGCTACCGCCGCCGCCGCCGCTGCTGCCGCTCACCGCACTCGCATACGCGCCTTGTGACCCTTCCCTCGCCACAGCACCCAATGGTATCCCAGCAGAGGCCTGCGTGCCCCCCACCACCGCATCGTGCTGCTTGCCCACCCCCACACCCGCCGCACTACCCCTCCCCACACCCGCCCCCTCCTCCTGTGAAGGCGATCCCGACCTCCCACCCAGCCCACTCCCACCAGCAGCGACGCCCGCGATGGAGCTGCCTAGAAGCTGCCCTTGCTGCCCGGCAGCGCCACCCACGGCTACCACCCGCTGCTGCTGCTGCGGCGGCGGCGCCAATGCTCCTGCCCCCACCACACCCCTGCCGCCGCCGCCGATGCTATCCTGCCCCTGCTGCTGCTGGCCCACAGACGACTGCAGCAGCATCGCCACCGACACGTTAAGCGCACCGGCCGGACCGCCCCCCTGCCCCTCCCTCTCCCCGCCCTCCCTCCTTTCAGCCCCCTGCCCACCATACCGCTGACTGAGGGTTGAAGGCTCCTGCTGCGGCGCATACCGGCTGCCACCACCGCCACCACCACCACCAGCACCGCCGCCAACGCCGCCGCCGCCGCCGTCATCGCGAATGGAGGTGCTGCTGCAGCGGCTGCTGCGTGAGTCGGCGCCTCCACGGTGCGTGTGCGTGTGCGCGGCGATGGCGTCTTGTGGCGGGGGCGTGTCGTCTAGCGCAGGGAGCGGGGGACCAAAAGGGTCGTTGGGGCCAGAGGTGTGCCAGGGGCCGGGGGGCGTCCACGCGGCAACAAGCACCTGCGCGTGTGTCAAGGGAACGGATGGGGGAACGGATGGGATAACGGGTGGGGGACGGATGCAGGACAACTGGGAAGTACAGGTGGAGGACTGTGGGATGGGGAAACGGATGGGAAAGCGGATGGGGAATGGATGGGGGACGAATGCGGGGTGTGCACGTATGGCGCCGTAGGGTGCGCTTAGCGCCGACGCCGCCCTCCCTCCCTCCCCATTTGCACCCTCTGCACCTGCACCTCCCTGCACCTCCCTCAACTCCCTCCACCTCTCCTCACCTGCGCCTCCCCAACCGAATTCCCAGTCGTGCTCTTGCTGCTGCTCGTCCGCTCCCGCACCGCACCGCTGTCCGTCCGCCCCAAACTCCCCGGCCCCGCCAACAACGCCGCCTGCTGCTGCGCCAGCCAATGATCCACGTGCTTGATCGTCCCGCTCAGCATGGACCCCGTCGTTGCCGTATTCGTCCCACTCGCCGGCTCCACCGCCATGGTGTACGCCAGCACGCTGCGCCGCCTCTCCGCCAGCAACGTATCCAGCACCTCATCGCCCCGCTCGCTGCCGTTGTCCACGCTGAGCCCGTCCTGCATGAGGCCGCGGCTAAGCCCTCGCGACAGCGCGTTGCTAGGCGGGCGCATGCTGACCAGCTGCTCCGAGGTGACCACGTCCACGACTAGGTCACCCAACCCTAGCTCGGGCAGCACCACCGCCTCGCCGTCCTCTGGATCGTGCAGCAGGATGGCGGCAACCTGCTCGCGGGCGGCGCGAGCACTCATGCCGCCGGCCAGGGTGGCGGAGGGGTGCGCCGCGTGACCAATACCGCCGCCGCCGCTGTTGGCTCCGCTGCGGGGGCGCATACCTGAGGGCAGGTGGGAAGAAGGGAGGGCGTGGAGGAGCGGGGCGTTGCCGCCGCTGCCTGGCCCCAACGCACCGCCATTGCCGCTGCTCGCGCCGCTGCGTGGGCGGAGGTTTGGTGAGTAGTGAGAGGGGAGGGCGTGGAGGAGGGGCGTGCCACCTTGCAGCGCCCCTGGCGCGTGGTGCGGCTGCGGGTGCTGCGGGTAGTGGTGCTGGGGTGCTGTCGTGGTGGGGAGGGTGCCGATGCCACCACCAGGAGGGCCTTGGGCGGTGGGCCAACGGTTGGTTGTGGTGGGCACAGCCTGCAGGAGATGGGAGCGCTGCTGTTGCTGCACCTGCTGCTGTTGCTGCTGCTGCTGGAATGCACCTGCGCTGTTGGGGGGAGACAAGGTGGTGTAGTGCTGCGCTCGGGCGTGGGGTTCAGCTGCGACGGGGCTTTCCATGTAGCCCTGGGTTGCGCTGGTGAGGAGCTGGGAGACGGCGGCAGGTGGGGGCTGTAGCTTGCCGCTGAGGGGTCGGGGTGGCGTGGACGGGAGAGCGGTAGGTGGAGGGGATGGCGTGGCGTGGCCGCCGCTGGGGCCTGTGGGGAAGGCCATGCCTTGCTTGGCTGTGGTGCTGCTCGCCGCTGCAGGTGCGCTGGTGCTGGCTGCCGCAGGTGGGACGCTGCCGCGAGGCTGCTGCTGCGGCGCCTCCTCCTCCTCCTCCTCCTCCTCCTCCTCCTCTTCCTCCACGTCCTGAACCGCCTCCAGCGGCCGGTTGCGCACGTTGGTGATCAGGTGCGCTGGTGCTGCTTTGGGACGGTACACCTGCAAGGCGTGCGATCGGTGGCGCGCAGGTGTCAGCTGTCCGGGCCTGTGACGGCCTGCGCACGCTTCCTCCTGCCGGCCAGCCTTGGCAATTGCACCACTGCACTGGCATAGCAGCCGCTGCCAGGCTTGCCACTGCCCCTGCGCGTGTGTCCTTTTGGTCCTCTGATAAGCTCGATGAGGTGCAGCTTACCTGCTTGTGCGTCTCACCGCCCCGTTGCCCGCCCGTGAATACGTAGTCGAACTCGTCGTCGGGATCCTGCGCGTCCCTGCGCGCTGTGCCGACCTGCAGGCCACGGGACGAGTTCCCATCGTCAAGTCGCTGTGCCCAAGCCATTGGCAGCCCTGAGAGCTCGCCCGTCACCACACTGCGCACCTCAAGCAGCCCATCGCTCTCAAACACGAGCTCGGGGCCTGCGTCGGGCTCCTGCTGGTTCGGAGTCATCTGAAATCGAGCCCAACTCGCGCCGGCGGCTCAAAACACACGCTCTTGACGCTGCTGCAGCCGCTGATGCAGGCGCTGCTGCGTCGCTGTGCCTTCCTGGCCTTCGCCAATTCGCGCCATAATCAGACGCGCCGCAGCGAGCGCCGCTTCGTCATCAGGCTGCAGATGAAGGACGCTCTGCTGGAAGCAACGCTGTGACGCCCGTTGCGCTCCTTCGCTGTGGGAACAAAAGACGTTTTTGCCTTCGATCGCAATCGCTGCACAGAGCTCCGCACGCGATGGCTGCAGTAGGCTGCGCGCTTAGCACCTGCTGCTGCTGCTGCTGCTGCTCCTCTCGCTACCGCCTGGAAGTCGTGCCCCGGGCCATGCACATTGTAAAGCTCCTGCACGGCGTTAGAGCAGAAGTGCTGCTGATGATGAGCCTCACAAGGCGCTAAGTGGTGGTGTGGCGATGGCGCCAGGCAAGGTGCGTGCCAGGGTGGTGCACCGGGATGTGCGCACCGGCGACGAACGCCGCGCCTTCACCGCCTGCTGATCGCCTGCACTCAACGCAGGGCGTGCCGGAGCGTCCGCCGTCACCACAGCGATCCCATGCATCCTCCCACACCCTGGGCGCTCAAGCAGCAGAGGCGGGATCGTCCTCCGGAGGCGCGCACCTCGTGGACGAGTACCCATCCCTGCACACCTCCTCCTCACCTCCGTTCCAAGCCGTGATCCGCAAGCGCCCGCCTCGCAGCCAGCACCAGCAGCAGCAGCAGCAGCAGCACCTGCAGCGGCACCAGCACCCGGCGCGCAACCTCGACACAATGTGGGAGCAAGGCTCCAGCGACCCAACACACAGCGCTGAGCAGCCCCTGCTGACGCAGCAAACCTCAGTCAGCTCCAACGCAACCACCGCCAGCAGCACCACCCACCACCACCACCACCCCAGTGGATACTCTCCCCCCGCCACCCCCCTCCCTGACTCCACCCACCTCCCTCCCCCCACCAACGGCACAGGACCACCACCACACCTACCGCACACCGCCGCTGCTGCCGTGCACGCCACCGCCTGGCAGCAGCAGCAGCACCACCAGCCCCACGCCAAGCGCGCATCCTACCAGGAGCTCCCACCCATCCGCGACTCAGATGACAGCGCCGCCTTCCCCCATGGCGATGCAAACCCTGAGGAAGCCGGCTACCAATCCCTCCCCGTCACGCTCCCCCTCTCCTCCATCATCGCGCACGCACGCGCCGCCATGCACGGCGGTGCCAGCGACGGTAGCGCACCGCTGCACCTGCTGCCGCAGCACCCGTCGGTGGCGTCGGCACCCGCCGCGACCACCGGGGGAGGGCTTGCCATGGAGCAGTCCGGGGTAGGGTTTGGAGCGGAAGGATCGGAATCGTACGGCACGCAAACGGACGAGGCTGGCTCGTCTCTGCAGGGTGCTCTCGGCTTGGAAGGTGGGTCGGAGGGGGGGCGGAGCACAGGTGCGTATCAGACGCCCCAGCAGCAACTTCAGCACCACTCGCACCTACCATGGGGATCGGCTCTGGATCAGCGGGACGGCGCAGCGGCCATGCTGCTGCTGCAGACGGCGCCGCCGCAGCTGCTCTCCGTCGCCACCTCCCCGCCGCCCCCCACCGCCCTCCTCCATGCGGCGGCGGCGGCGGCAGACCCTAACCAAGCCCTGCTGACGGTGGAGGGAAGCAGCAAGTCGGCGAGCGCAGCACTGCCCACGGGCCCACCTGGCCACGCGCACAGGGCAGCCCAAGCACATGCTGGTGCTCTGCTGCTCTCGCCCGTGGAGAGCAGCCACGAAGACCCTAACCATGACCGCCTAAGCCCCAGCCCGAACCCAGCCGGGCCCTCCTCCGCCCACACCCACGCGCACCAACAGCAGCACCCAACGGGCGCCACTCCCCAGCACGCTGACGTTTGCGCCACCCCAAGCGCAGCGCCCAACAGCAGCAGCAGCAACGCGGCTCACCGTGAGGCAGGCAGGGCACCATTCCCCTCCCTCACCACCACCAGCACAGCGCATCAGCCCCTCCGTTCCTACGCCAGCAGCACCAGCGGCCCCGGCGCCTACGGTGGCACAGGCACGCCTGCACAGGCAACTTACGTGGCACCACCAACCACCGTCTCCTCATCAGGCATCCCCCCAACCACCACCACCGCCACCACCAGCAGCAACGCTAATAGCCACACCGCAGTGATGGGGATGGGGACGCTGGGTGCGCCGGGTGCGTTACGGCTGAGCCAGACCGCCCCACGCACCTCATGGAGCGCGGCACTACGGCAGTCAGTCAACCGGGGGGGACACACGCACCAGCACCACCAGGCGCACGGAAGCATTCCGCTAGCGTCGCACCACTCCGCCGCCCCCACCACGCCCACCTCCTCCACCCCCTCCACCTCCTCACACCCACACCCGCACGCACATCCGCACGCACCGGCACCCACACAGCAGCAGACGGCCGCAGCTGGCAGCACGCAGCAGCGTGCTCCGCAGCACATACCGCCGCCGCCGCAGCAGCAGCAGCAGGGCGCGAACCCTAGCCAACCCTACGGCAGCCGCCGTGCCCTGCTCCACACAGTCACCGCCGACGACCGTCATCACCTCTCCTCCTCCGCCACCAACGCCCTCCTCGCCATCTCTTCCTCTGATCTCCATCATCCCTCCCCCCGCTCAGGCCACCTCACCACTGGTGGCCAATGGCCGTCTACCAGCGGTACTAGCTACCAGCAGGCGGGAGTATCGGCGCAGGCGCAGGCAGCGAGGCTGCAGGGACGGAGTAGCGTGGGAAGTGTGAGCGTGGGTGGGGTGGGGGCGGCGCGGGCGGGTGGAGGGGTGGGAGGTGGAGGGGTGGGAGGGGGAGGGGGAGGGGGAGCGCAGAGGCAGGCCTTGTCCCTCGCGGCGGTGGCACAGCAGGTCGCTGCTGCTGCACAGCTGGCTGCAGTGGCTCTGCCTTTAGAGGATGAGGGCACAGCGTTTGCCTCGGGGCAGCATCTGTGGGGTGGCGGGGCCATGGCAGCATCAACAGCAGCGGCGGCGGCGGCGGGCGGGGTGGGGAGCGTGGGGAGTGGGTATGAAGGCAGGCTGGGCGGTGGCCGTGGCAGCGTTCCGCTTCCCACCCTGCCGCACCCGCACGCACCGCAGCAGTGGGCGCAGCAGCAGCAGCAGCAGCAGCAGCAGGCGGTGGGCAGTGAGGGTGGCGAGGGTTTGCGCGGCATGCGGGAGGGCTTTGCCATGCACGGGAGCCAGTCGGCGCACCTTCCGCATCTGATGGCGCTGCACCACCAGGCGGGTGGGGGGCAGCACCAGCAGCCGCACGGGGCCATGCAGATGCAACGTCCTTCGGACAGTGGAGTGGAGAGCACGTCACGGCAGATGGCGGCGGCGGCCGCGGCGGTGCAATCAGTTCAGGCAGGCATGGCAGCGGCAGCAGCGGGCAAGCAGCAGCAAGGGCTTGCGTTAGGGCTTGGCGATGGGGGTCATGGGAGGGAGGGCGGCGGCGGCGGCAACGCTGGTAGCGTGGAGCCAGCGATAGGGGCAGTAGCGCAGGACGGGCAGTATGGTAGGCAGGGAGGGGGCCACGCCTCTTTAGTCCCCGTGGCGTTTAGCAACAGTAAGCAGGGTGCGGTTCCTTCCACCACCGCCTCACCCGGTGGCGCAACAGGTGCAACAACACAAGCAGCAGCAGCAGCAGCAGTGACGCCGGCAGCGGCGGGGGGGCAGGCGCAGGGTGCTGCTGCGGCAACGGGCGGCGGCGCGCCGGCCGTCACGCCGACCGCGGCGGCGGCAGCAGCGGCAGGAGGTGCGGCGCAGACGCCAGCGCCGTTCACGCCTGCTCCAGCTGCTGCTGCTGCGGCGGCGGCGGCGGCGATGGGGAGTGGCGGGGATGGGGACATGCAGACGTTTTGGCAGTACCTGCAGGGGGAAGCGACGCCTGCGCCCAAGATCCCGACGGCGGACGTGGTGTGGGGGCAGACAGAACGCGACAGAGTGTGAGTGCGGTGGTGTGGCGTGTGGTGTGGGGGTAGAGTGTGCGTGAGTGCGTGGGGGAATGAGGCGACGCCTGCGCCCAAGATAACCACGGCGGACGTGGTGTGGGGGCAGACGGAGCGCGACAGAGTGTGAGTGTGTGCGTTTCGGGGTATGTTTGCAAGGGAAAGGGTATGAGTGAAAGGGAGAGGGTATGATGGAAAGGAGAGGGGTATGTTGAGGAAGGGAAACCAGTATTTGGTGTGCCAATGGGGGCCAGCCGCAGTGGCCCCAGCGTGTGAGTGCGGCTTGTTGTGCGGAGGTGACCAAACCGGCGTACGTACGTCAACTACTCGCGGTACCTCATCACACGCACGCGCCTGTACGGTACCGCGCAGGTACAACTTCCTGCTGTACGTTCCGTACCAGCTGGAGCGCCTGATTGAGTTTGGCACCTGGCTCTGCCTGGACTCGCTCGTCGCCGTCGTGACCGTCATGCCCCTGCGCGCCACGGCAGCCCTGCTGCAGGTAGGGTTCAGGGTCAGGGTTCACGACATGCACGCACGTTAACCATGTGCTATGATCCGGTCGCCCTAGCGCAGTCAAGTCGCCGCAGTCAAGTCGCCGTTCAGTCAGGCGGGGAAATCAAAAAAACGTGGAACGTCAGTCTTGCATCCCTGACATTTTCAGCACGTATTCAGGAGGGTGCATTTCAGGGAGCATCTGACAGTGCACGTGTTTCCTTTACTGCATCGCCCTGCCACAGGCCTC
Source organism: Chlorella sp. KRBP (assembly GCA_004335735.1). NCBI lineage: Eukaryota > Viridiplantae > Chlorophyta > Trebouxiophyceae > Chlorellales > Chlorellaceae > Chlorella > Chlorella sp. KRBP. The sequence continues at coordinate 17,613 of QAXK01000034.1, forward strand.
AGGCCTAGCCACCCTGCCCGCACGCCTCCGCCTCCGCCTCTCCCGCCTCCTCCGCCGGTCCCCACACAGCGGCAACACAATGACGACAGCGGGTGGGGCGGGTGGGGTGACGCCTGCACAGCTCAGCCGGGCGCCCTCCTCTGCGCCATCTGTAGCGGCGGCGGCGGGGCCAGCAGGCGGAACCGCTACCACCCCGCACGGTGTGGGTGCGGTTGCGGGGGAGGGGGCGGCGGCGGGGAGTGAGGGTGCGGCGCCTGCGGTGGGTGTGGGGGCTGGAGTAGGGGTAGGGGTGGCGCAAGGGCAGGTGCAAGCGCAGGGGCAGGGGCAGGGGCACAAGGCGAGTGTTGGCAGTCGGGGGATGCCGCTTGGGAGCGGGTCGGCGGTGCGTGGCAGGGGCCTTGCGGGCAACCAGGTGTACGACATCCTGTGCCTGTTCCTGCTGGTGACGTGCACGGCGGCGTTGAGGGCGGTCAAGCCTGGCTTCATCTACTACTGGCTCAAGGTGTGGTGGGAGGTGTGGTGCGGGGGAGAGTGCCTTCGGGGCGGCTGTCCGGTTTTAAGCGGGTAAAGTGGCAAGGGTCATGCAAGCTTTGCTCCAGCAAGGTGGTGCAGGGTGGGGTGCGTAGTGCGTGGTGTTTGCCACCTTTACGGTGCCAGCAAGTAGCTCCGCAGGTGTGAGCCAACGTGTTCATCACCCACCACCATGAGGGCCATGGCGTACGCGACTGCGGCATGGTGCTGCGGACGTCACACACGTCAGGACTCTTTGTCTTTGGCTCGCGTGCCTGAGTGCTGCGAGACATCTGATACGCCCGGTAGTTGGGCTCCGGCCCCGCGAGGCTCCCCAACAGA
>QAXK01000035.1:0-10384 GCA_004335735.1 Chlorella sp. KRBP
GTGTGTGTGTGTGATGATGCAGGGGCTGGGGTGCCCGGGCGATGCAGCCGCTCAAGGCCGGCACCTTCCTCATCGAGTACGTCGGCGAGGTGATTGACGCCAAGGAGCTGGCCCGGCGCATGGAGGCGGCGCGCGCCACGGCGCAGCACTCGTACTACATCATGGAGCTTTCGCCCGGGCTGTACGTCGACGCGCGCTTCAAGGGCAACCTCTCGCGGCTGCTCAACAGCAGCTGCCAGCCCAACTGCGAGACGCAAAAGTGGTTTGACACGGCGACGGGCGAGCCGCGCATCGCGCTCTTCACCAAGAAGGACGTGGCGGCGGGGGAGGTGAGGTGTGGGGCGGGCGGGGGGTGGCTGGGTGGGCGACGTGGATCGTCTGCAAGCCGTAGCAGCGTCTTCATGCAACAAGGTGTGTCGCGCTTCCCATGCCATCACCTGGCGTCCCTCACCGCTGTTTTCTCTTGGTCCTGTCGCGTATGCGTGCGCAGGAGCTGACGTACGACTACTTTTTCCGCCAGTACAACGCCAACAACGCAAACAGCTCCACGCACTTCAAGTGCATGTGCGGCGCGCCAAACTGCAGGTGCGTGTGCCGCCTCCCCGCTTGCACGCCCGCCTTTCGATGTTTGCTCTGCGGCGCACTGTTGCAGCACTGTGGCAGCACTGTGGCAGCACACGCAGAAGTGCTGACGTCCGGTGGTGGTGGTGCTCGTGCTTGCAGGGGCTCCATGGACAAGCAGTCGGTGCCCCGCAACAAGGACTTTGGCAAGCGCATCGAGGTGCGGGCCAAGCAGTTCGAGGAAGCACGCCCTCCCGCATGTAGGAGCTGCGCGGCTTTCCGACAGGCACATCCGTCCTCACATCCTGCAACGGGCACACACGTGTGCCTGCAGGTGTTTTGGGACGCGGACGGCGCCTACTACAAGGGCACCATTGTGGGGTACAACAACAACACGCGCCGCCACGTCATCCTCTACGACGACGGCGACCAGGAGACGCTGCGCCTGCAGGTGCGTGCGTGCAATCACACGGCTGCTTCTCTCTCTCCACAGCAGGCTCTTCTAATCAGGTTGCCGTGTGTGCACTCGTGCTGTGGAAGCTCTGGAACGCTAGGCGCAGCAGGGCCACAGCGGAGCCTCATGTGCTTCTGCCTTGTGCGCGTCGCGTCATCATCATCATCATCATCATTGCATGGCGTTCACGACAGGTGTCATGATGCTGCAGCCGTCACAAAAGATCGCCAGGCGCGTCGTGTGTGTGTGTGTGTGTGTCCGCAGGCGGTGGCGCATCGCTGGATCGAGGACGCGGGCCCCGGCGGCGTGCAGGCGCGCCTCACCCTGCCCGGCTTTGGCGAGGACGACGCCGCCGCACTGCTGCGCGCCCAGAGGGAGGTGGCGGACATGGGCCCTGAGGCACTGGCCTCCCTGCGTCGCCTCAGCGGCGGCGGCGGCTTGCTAGGCATTGGCGGCGGAGCGGACGACAAGGGCGGGCCGTCGTGCGTGATTGAGGAGGTGGAGGAGGAGGGGCGGCCGTCGCGGTCGGCCAGGCAGCGGCAGCGTGCTCCGGTGACTGCCGCTGCGCAGCAGCAGCAGCAGCAACAGGAGGCGGGGAGGGCAGCGGGCGCACCGCAGGAGGGTGTGGAGCAGGCGGCGCAGGCGCTGGGTCTGCAGCAGCCGGGCGCAGCAGCACCTGAGCAGCGTGCGGCTGCTGGCACCCCGTCCCGTGCACCACCACAGCCGCCGCAGCAGCAGCAGCAGGGCACTGGCGACATGGACATGGACGCGCCTGGTGCCACGCGCGCGCTCGGCAATGGCAGCGCGGACCGTGCACCCACACCTGCAGCCCTCCACGCCGACGCAACGCTCCATGCTGCAGCCCAGCAGCAGCAGCGGCAGCAGCACCACTCAGGCCACCAGGTCACCACCAATGCCCCTACGGCTGCACCCGTCCTGACCCACCAGCACCACCCCGGGCCGTTTGGTCACGTGGGCCACATGCTGCAGGATCCTGCCGTCCTCCATCGGCCTGCCAGCACTGGCCCCATGGAGGCCCAGGCCACCCGAGTGCCTCACAGGGATGCGCCTGCCTTGGCAATGACCTGCTCTGCCGGTGCAGCCGGTGCGGCTGCCGCAGCGCTTGCCGCGCAGGCGGCGCATCAGCAGGGCAGCTCGCTGCGCGTGCTGGATTTGGCGGTGCCAGCGTTGGTCAACTTGGGTGCAGCAGGCGTGCTGGGTCCAGGAGGGAGCTCTGCGCCAGCGGCGGCTACCTCGTTCACGCAGCACACGCCTTCTGCCGCGCAGCAACTGCAGCGCCATGCGTTGGCGCAGCAGCAGCAGGCGCTGCAGCAGCAGCAGCAACAGCAGGCATTGCAGCAGGCGCTGCTGCAGCAGCAGGCCTTGCAGCAGCAGCAGGCTCTGCAGCAGCAGCAGGCTCTGCAGCAGCAACAGGCCTTGCAGCAGCAGCAGGCCTTGCAGCAGCAGCAGACATTGCTGCAGCAGCACGTGTTCCAGCACCACCAGCACGTCACGACCGTGGCGGGGTTGCGCCAATTCAGCCTGCCAGACATGCACGCCCCAACCGCCACCACCAACCACCTCCCTCGCTCCATGTCGCTGCTGGACCCCGCAAGCAATCCCCACATGGCCCTGGCGGCAGGGCTGACCAGCGTGGCTGCGGCAGGGCTGCTGGGGGGTGCCGACGCCGCTCTGCGGGCGCAGGTAGACCTGTTCCGCAGGGAGGGCCACGTGCTGCCACCCTCAGTGGCAGGCCTGCTGGCAGGTGCGGCACTGGAGCAGCAGCAGCAGGCGGTGGCTGTGCAGCTGCTGGCCGCTCAGCAGCAGCAGGAGCAGGCGGCAGTGCACCTGGCCCAGGTCATCGCGCAGCGGCAGCTGCAGCAGCAGTATTCACAGCAGCACGAGCAGCAGCAGCAGCAGGTAGCGACTGTGCATGCCGCGCTGATGGCGCAGCCGCAGCAGCACCTGGCGGTGCATGCCAGCGTGGCGCAGCTGGCGTTGCTGGGCCATCCGCAGCAGCAGCACCCGAGCTCGGCGGCGCAGGCCGTGGCGGCGCAGCTGGCGCTCATGGCCCAGCAGCAGCAGCAGTCGGTGGCTGTGCAGCTCATGATCATGTCGCAGCAGCAGGAGCAGCAGCGTGCCGCCTCTCTGGAGCAGCAGCAGCAGGAGCAGCAGCAGGCAGCTTCTGTGGAGCAGCAGCTGCAGCAGCGTCTGGCCTTTTTGGAGCAGCAGAGGCAGCAGCGTGTGGCTTCTCCGGAGCAGCAGCGTGCAGCCTTTCTGGAGCAGCAGCAGGAGCAGCAGCATGCGGCTTCTGTGGAGCAGCAGCTGCAGCAGCGCCTGGCCTCTTTGGAGCAGCAGAGGCAGCAGCGTGTGGCTTCCCCGGAGCAGCAGCGTGCAGCCTTTCTGGAGCAGCAGCAGGAGCATGGGGCTCCTCAGGCACAGCGCCAGGAGCCAGCAGCCCACGAGGTGCCGGCGCCACTTCCTCTCCATGTGCCACCCCCGCTGCAGCCGGCGGCACAGCATCAACAGGAGCCAACGCCGCACGCTGAGGAGGTGCCGGTGCCTGCACCCGTGGAGCCTCAACAGCATGCCGTTCCGCTGGCTCAGGATTACGCCGCCCCGCCCAGCGCATCCCACCACTTGCCGGCGCAAGTGGAGCCGTCATCACAGCTGGAGCCATCACCTGTGGGGACTGTGCCGCAGTGCCCTGAGCAGCAGCTGCCGCCACTGCAGCAGCAGGGCGGAGCGGCTCCAGTGGACGCTCCAGCAGAGGCAGCGCCACCACCACCACCAACGGAGCAGCAGTGCGAGCCGGCTCCACCACGGACCCACACACCGCAGGCCATGCTGGCGCAGCCAACCGCAGTGTTGGAACTTGAGCCGCCGCAAGCAGCTCCAGCGCTTCCGCCAGCGCACCTGCAGGCTGTGCCTGAGCAGCTGCTTGGCATGGCGCAGCACCTGGCTGACGCCCCACAGCAGCAGCAGCAGCAGCCGCAACACCTCCCAGCGGTGTTGGCGCCGCACGTCTCACCTCTCGCGGCGTCACCGCAGCACGTCCCCGTGGCTCTCCCCGGCGGCGCGCCTGCCCAGCTGGCGCTAGCGCAGCAGCTGCTTGCAGCACCTCAGCAGCATGATGCGGTGTTTGCTTCACCAGCACAGGCGCAGCCTGTGGTGCTGCCAGGGTCCACTGGAGGCCTCGCCTCACCCTCCACTGCTGTGGAGGCGGCTGGCAGCCAGGCAGTGCCCCCCACAGGCCTTTGCAGCCCTGGCGTGGCCGTCGCACCGTCAGCGCCCCATCAGTTGCTCGCAGTGGGTGCGGCACACATGCCGTGACGCAGCAGGTGAACATGGCTTGGAAACGTCGCGATTGCAGCACTCAACGGGTGCTGCAGCGCACACGGGCAACTCTTATTCATCGCTTACAGCACGTGCGAACGAGATCTATTAGCAGTAGTAGCAGTAGCAGAGGACCCCTCCAGCTTTTGTGCGCCAAGTGGCAGGCCGGGTGTACAGGGCTGTTGCGGGCTGGTTGGGCAGCCGCCAGTGTGGGTGAGAGCATCTTTGCCTGCCTCCACCTGCCCCGCTACCTCCATCCTTCACCGCTTGCCTCGTCCGCGCCATGAATTCACAGAGACAGGCAATCTCTGTTATCCACCGCGTCATCTCCACCTTCCTTGATTCACCCGTGTCATTCGCGCGTTCGCGTGTGGCCCTGCACCTTCTTGAGTGCGTTCCACCGGTGGCTGGGACTTGTTCGCAGACTTGTTTGCAGGCACGCTTGACGGCTCTCCTGATGCCTGCCTTATGTGTGTGCACACGCCAACACATGACCGACCTAATGCTGGTCGCGGTGGTCCGTCGTGCACCCCTCACAATTGATTTGCTTTCCCACAGACCTCAAGTGTTGCGCGCGCGTGTTGAGGATGAGGACTCGCCATTCCCCAAGGATCCCGCTCCTCCGCTGGCCCATCCTTTGTCCCTGGCTACTACCTGCAAGGGTGATCTTGCGCAGCCACCTTGGCGCCGTCACACACCCTGCGTTCGCCCTCTCCGCACAAGCCGGCCCAGTCAAGAAGACAAGCAGCACAGACAAGCAGCAGCACAGAAGCACAGCAGAGCACGGAGCAGGCGACGCAAAGGCACGAACCTGCAAATCAGCCAGATGCCGCACTCGGAGGCGGAGCAGCATCCTTTCGGCTTCCCTTTCGAGCCGTATGCGCAGCAGCTCGGCTTCATGCAGTCGCTGCACGCCGCGCTCGAGGCTGGGGGCGTGGCGTTCCTCGAGTCGCCCACTGGTGCGAAGGGATGTGCTTGCTCCCTTGCGCTGGAGGAGCAGCACAAACGCGCTGCTGCTCGTCAAGCTGCTGTCCGCGCTGTGCTCTGGTGCTGCAGGCACCGGCAAGACCATGTCCATCATCTGCAGCTCGCTCCAGGTGCGCTGGGAGGAGCGTGGAGCGTGCCCCAGGCGGGATGTGCGCTCTGCTGCTCAACAAACGCCCAGCAAACGCAAGGCATGCAGCACTGCACGTACGCAGTGGCTGGAGAAGCACCGCGAAGCAGTGGCGACACAGCAGCAGGCTGCCCAGCAAGCGGCCAAGGACGCCGTCGCCACGGGCGGCGATCCCGACTGGCTGCAGCAGTCAGCGCTCGAGCAGCAGCAGCAGCAGCAGCAGCAGCAACAGCAGGGCGCGCAAGGCACAGCATCTGCTGAAGCCTGCCTGTCCTTGGAACAGCGCAAGGCCCGGCGCCACAAGCGCCAGCAGCTCCAACGGTTGGGGCAGGGCACCGCCGGCCTTGTGGACTGGTCCACCAAAAGCAGGTGCGCGCATGCTCATCAACTGTCTCTGACAGCTGCACTGCCCCGACCGCCACTCACGCTGCGCACGCTGTGGTGTGCGTTGTGGGCCATACCAGGGCGCAGAAGGCCACAGGCAACTCGCCGCCACGCATCTTGGACGACGAGCTGCTCTTGGCCGACCCTCAGCAGGCGCAGCTGCAGCAGCAGCACAAGGCGGACAGCGCCTTGCTGCGCGGTCTCCTGAGCAGCAGCGACGAGGATGAGAATAACGACGGCGAGGGTGACGATGCGGCGGCGGCGGCAGCAGCCGCACGGGGGCTGGGGCGGACGACGCAGCTGCCTCCCTGCAAGACGCAGGTGCGTGCACGGTGTGCAGCTCACGTGAGTGCGACATGGCACGCGCACAGGCTGGCCGGATGCCGGCAACGACGCCCTGACCAAACGTTTGGTCACGCGTCTGCTTTAACGGGTGCAGATGACCTCCTGCGGTGTTCTGCAGGTGGTGTTCTGCAGCCGCACGCACTCCCAGCTGTCGCAGTTTGTCAGCGAGCTGCGCCGCACGGCGTACGCTGAGCGGCTGGCCGTGGTGGCGCTAGCCTCCCGCAAGGTACTGTGCATCAATCAGGACGTGGTGGAGCTGGGCAGCAATCAGCTCATCAACCAGACGTGCCTCGACCTGCAGCAAAAGGTGTGCTTTGGGGGAGGTTGACCTCCTGTTGCCCTGTTGCTCCTGCTGACCTCCTGTTGCTGTCTTGTTTTAACAATCGCAATCAAGCTCTGCACTGGTGACTGCTGGTGCAGCTTGTGCAGCGTGTGGGCATAGAGGAGGACGTACGTGTTGTGGGCCGGAGAGACGAGTGGTGTATTTGTGTGCGTGACCACCGTGCTGGTGTGTTCAGGCGCCGTCGGGGGTTGTGGGCGGCGGCCCCGCCACAGGCAGGAAGCGTGGCGCTGCGTCGCGGGCCAAGGCCGCTGGCAGGTGCCCCCACCTGAGGCGCAAAGGCGAGGAGCTGGAGGCGTGGCAGGACGAAGTGCTGGCCTCCCCCATGGACGTGGAGGTGAGGGACGAGCAGCGTAGCATGAGGGAAACGAGGAAAGGAACGCATGCACGCACAAAGCAACGTGCACTGGCAGTGAACTTTGCTTTTTTGCGAGGCCTGCCTGGCGATCGTTTGTGACGGCTGCAGCACCATGGCACCTGTCGTGAACGCAGTGCAGCGCAACGACGATGATGATGATGATGATGAGTCAGGCAAGCGCTACTAGGCCGCGCTGTGCGCCCTGTGCTGCCACCCAAACTTGCACTTTTTCCTACACTGCTGGGTGGCAGGAGCTGGTGGCGGAGGGCCGCAAGCTGGGCGTGTGCCCCTACTACGGGGGCCGCTCCCTGGTGCGGGAGGCGGACGTGATTCTGGCCCCCTACGCCGTGGTGCTGCAGCCGGAGGCGCAGCAGGCGGCAGGGCTGTGCCTGGACGGGGCGGTGCTGGTGGTGGACGAGGCACACAACCTGGTGAGAGAGGGTGTCATCAGCATCAGCATCAGCATCATCATCATCATCATCATCATCATCATCATCATCATCGCATGGCGTTCACGACAAGTGTCATGCTGCTGCAGCCGTCAGGACAGGTGAGGGTGTGCGGATCTGCACTTCTAGTCGTGGAGCCAGGTCTGGCGTGGAGCTAGGTGCATCGCTCATGCTCTGCTAGCAGGTGCAGGCGCGAGCAGGCTGGGGTGACGTGCGTGTCCTTGCCATGCCAAGCCATGCCATGCCATGCCATGTGCGTGCGTAGGTGGACGCCGTGAACAGCCTGCACAGCCACAGCGTGACGGGCGGCCAGCTGCAGTCCGCCGAGGGCATGGTGCGCGCCTACTGGCAGCGCCTGGGCCAGCGGCTCACGGCGCGCAACGCGCAGCACGTGCAGATGCTGCTGCGCGTGCTGGGGGCGCTGCGCGCGGCGGTGGCGGTGGCGGGGGCGCCTGCAACGCACGCGAGGAGCACTACGGCCGTGGCGGGTGGCGGGAGTGCAGACGCTGCTGTCAAGGCGGTAGCGGCGGTCACCACTGCGGTTGTCCAGGGTGTCAACTCCTTTCTCTTCCAGCACGAGGTGAGGCATTGCCCACGCCCTGGCGCCCACTGCAATCCTTAGACGCGCTCTGGTGGTACCAAATCATCATCATCATCATTGCATGGCGTTCACGGCAGGTGTCACGATGCTGCAGCCGTCACAAAAGATCGCCAGGCAGGCCTGGCAAAGCAGAGTTCACGTTAGTGCACGTGGTCAGGTACCAGATGTGCAGCGACGTGTGGCCGTGTGGTGCGCTGCGTGTTTGCTGCAGTTGGACGACGTCAACTTGTTTGACCTTCTGGCCTGGTGAGTGCTCATCTCTCCTCACGGTTGCGGCAGGTGGCAGCACTGCAGCAGTCACCCAAGGATGCCTACGTGGGTTGCCATGGCGACGCGTGTGGTCTTGCAGGGTGCAGGAGAGCAAGCTCCTGATCAAGCTGGCCAGCTACAGCCGATGGTGCGTCGCGCCAGCCGGGCCTCCCACCTCGCCCGACCCACCCGCGACGCCCGTGGCACAGGCGGCGAAGGCGGACGACGGAGCCAAGGGCCGCAGCGACCGCCTCGCCGCGTTGCAGGCGTCCGTTGCTTTCATCAGCGCGCTCAACAACACGGACACCGACGGGCGCGTCTTCTGCACGCCTGCCCAGGCGACGGCACCTTCCGCCGCCGGAGCTGCCGCAGCGAGCGCAGCTGGAGGCGCGTCAGCTTCGCAGCAGGGCGGGGAGGGGCAGGCGGGAGGCGAGGACACCACCGGCCAGCTCAAGTTCGTGCTGCTCAGCGCCGCCACGCACTTCGGCCGAGTGCTCGCACGCTGCCGGGCCGTGGTGCTCGCCAGCGGCACCCTCGCCCCGGTCGAGTCTTTGGCGTCCCAGCTCTTCGCGGGCACGGGACTGCAGCTCCTCCCACCCACGCCACCCACCGCACCGCAAGAAGCACCAGTACAGCTGCAGCAGAGCCACCCGCCGCCATCCCACAGCCCTTCGTGCGCACCGCCACCCACACACACGGCAGTTGCACCGCTCCACCCGGCAAGTCTGCTGGGCTTGGTGAGGCGCAGCAGCACGACCAGCTGCGTGCACGATGCCAACACCGCGGGGCAGCAGCCAGGGCAAGCATACCGTTGGGCTGGTGCTACCTCCACTCCGGGCACTCGCAGCTGCGGCTCAGACTCAGGCTGCGTGCCAATGACGGTCCAGGGCGACGCCACAGCCACTGTGCACCTAGCAACACAGCCATCACCATCGAGCGCGGCGCTGGCCACAGCGGCATGCAAGCAGCAGGGTCCCAGTGGGCAAGAGGAGCAGCAGGAGGAGGAGGAGGAGGGCAGGCTGCAGCCGCTGCTGCACTACTCTTGCGGTCACGTGGTGCCGCGCGAGAACGTAACGGTGCTGGTGGCGGGGGTGGGGCCCTCTGGTGTGCCGCTGGACCTGCGCTTTGCCTCAAGGTCCTCGCCTGCAGTCATGGACGAGGTGCGTGGAGCGCAAACCATCGCAAGGAGTCATGACGTGCATCCTCCTGGCCTTTTGCTGATCTGTAGGCCTGTGCATGCGTGCTGCGGCGGCTGGCACCTTGCAGCGCAGCGAAACATGACGAGTTCCTGCTTGCTCTGTTGTGTACTTGCTTGCAGGTGGGCCGGCTGCTGCTCAACGTGTGCCGGGTGGTGCCGGGCGGGGTGGTCGCCTTTGCGCCCTCATTCCAGTACCTGGCACAGCTGTGGCAGCGCTGGCAGGCCACAGGCGCCCTGGACGCCCTGCGGCAGAGGTGCGGCAGCTGCTTGCTACCTCAGGGGCTGCGGCGGCTCTCCTCCGTGTGCACAGTGGCGGATTGCAGGACTGGCGAGGCTTTGGCTTGACGCTCGGCTTGGTAAAACCATCATCATCAGCATCATTGGATGGCGTTCTCGGCAGGTGCCGTGGTGCTGCAGGACAGGAGGATTCACGCTTTAATCACGCGCTTGGTGCCGTCCTGTGATGTGCCGCGCTTGGTGCGTGTGGCATGCAAACGGGGCTTCGGCTGCATCAACCAAGGCTCAGCAGCGAGGAAATAAGATTAAGCACCAGCCCAGGCCAGAGCATGCATGCATGTGTTGGTGCGTGTGCGAGCAGGAAGGCAGTGTTCCTCGAGCCCAGGAGCTCCGTCGAGGTGGAGGGCACCTTGTCAGCCTACGCCACCGCAGCCACCGCCGGCGCCGCTGCCGCAGCCGTGCGGTCTCCGGGTGGCGGCAGCACTGGGGCTGGTGGGACAGCCGCGGGGCCGGGAGGAGGTGCGGCAGCAGGAGGGGGACGGGGAGGGGAAGGGGGAGGTGGGACGGGGCTGGGAGGGGCAGCGGCAGCAGGAGGGGGGCGGCGAGGGGAAGGGGGAGCTGTGACGTCAGGGGCGTTGCTGCTGGCGGTGGTGGGCGGCAAGCTGAGTGAGGGCATCAACTTTGGCGACGACCTTGGACGGTACGTACCTGCACCATATCGTCCGTCTTCATCATCACCATCATCACCACCATCACCA
>QAXK01000036.1:0-18073 GCA_004335735.1 Chlorella sp. KRBP
CCTGTGCCCGCCTTGTGACTCTCCTTTGGCTTCAACGTTGCATTAACATCATCAACACACGGCGTCAACCATAGGCAGCACCGCCCAGCCGTGACAGTGCACGCCCACACCAGCTTGATCTGTACCCGATTGTCGCCCTGGAATGTGCCCCATGGCACATTCAGACTGCAGCACATGCTTGCTACGCCTCGCACCTCCAAAGGTGCACCAGTGGTGACCTGCAGGACACGCTGCGGCACTAGGTGCCCGGCACAGCACTCACCGAAGCCATACCCGGCATCGTAGCATCGCTTGAAGCCATTGACGGGCACGAGGATGTCGGCGCGCAGCGATGCAGCAAGCTGGCCGCCATCCAGGCTGAAGAGCCAGCTGGTGATGCCGCCCAGGTTCCCACCCACAGCTGCAGCAGCAGCAGCAGCAGCAGCAGCACACAAGATAGGGCCAGGACACGGCGCGCTTGCTGGTTCTACACCAGTCACCAATGACGATATTGACTAAGTTGTTGGCATGAGGCAGGAGGCGATTCTGATGCCAGACGCAACACTATAGCAGCTGCCTTGCAGCCTCAAGACCTGAATGCGTGGTGCTGCTAGGGTTTGACCTGTGGGGGATCACACCACCACTCCACTGTTCGGGATGTTGCAGGCACCTTGCAGCCACCAGTGTATGGCCCACACATGATGTTTGACCTTGCATTGCTGTGTCGCACATGTGGATGCGGGCGCCCAGAGGGGCCCTGCGCAACTGTCAACCCACTGCCTGTCCCACGTATGCTCCAGAACGGCACCACAGCGCACATACCAACTGCTGCTGCTCCTCCAAACACCATCCGCTTGGTGCACGGTAAATGCAGTGTGTCAACGGCCCACCCACCTATGGCTGTCGCAACCACACCCCCAACAGCTGCTCTCCTGGTGCTTGGCAGCCTGCCACCCCATACAATGGTATCAGCGGGGTTGAGCAAATCAGGCTGAGGGCCTACAGGCGAAACACACAGACCGACCCGTGCAGCCAGTTGTACACCTGAGCAAGCTATGTGCAGTTGTGAACACTGCAGGCCGAGAGAAGGACGGTTGTGACAGCATGGCGTGTGGTGAATGCATGCCATCTGTGCCGTATGACTGAGGTGATGTTATGCTTGTTGCATTTGATTGTATTCTGTCCTGTTCTATCCACTCACTTGGGCTGGTTGCTTGTTCACCAGGCTGCTGTGAATCTGTGGCTTGCAGTATGTGCCTGCAGCGCCTTGGTCTGTGTTCTGTAAAAGCCCTGCCGTGATGTGCAACCTGCCGCTGAGACTGAGTCTGTTGTGCTAGGGACCTCATTTGGTCAGCGAGATTTTGTGGGAAGACAGCACCAAGCTACTGCTGCACACGGCCTAGTGAGCTGATCAGGCATCTACAACATGCATAGTTCACTGCACGTGTGGTGTCACAGGCAGGTGTAAATCTGTTCGATTCAGTGCTGTTACAAACAACACGAACTCTACCGGCACATGAGAACATACAGGTTGGCAATGAGCCACAAGAACCTGACAATACCCCAGGGGTATAACAGGTTGTGTCCTCGATGATCGACTGCCTTGCCGGCGCGCTGAATTAAGTTATGATATCGCTCGTGCATTGTTGAAGACTGATTTGTGGCAAGTACTGCGTGCTGTGTACATTCGTAACACCATCGACTACTCAAAGTGACAGTTGTCTTGATCTTGATGCCTCTATATCGACAACCCCATCCATCCACATCATTATAGTTTCAACAATGCATTCGAGCAGCCTCTGGCCCGTGCAGCGGGCTCAGCTGCAGAACAGCTTTTGGCAGCAGAAGGGATGCAGCAGGTGCTCAGTCAGGGTGCCTCAGGTGTCGTGCCATGACAGTCTCTCTGGTCGCAATCAGACTGGCTGCTCTGCAGCTGCAGCAATCGTATCCGTTCAGCATGCTGTGCCGGGTAACGAGTCACCCCCAGGTGTTGTAGAACCCCACCCTGCAGTTGCACCAGCACCTTGTCGGGCACCCAGCTTGGACGCCATCCAGATAAGGCGGCGTGCCAGGGACGCCAGACGTGCAGGCAACGCGCAGCTTGCGTATGAGCTGCTAGAGGAGGGCCTGCAGCAGTTTCCTAATGATGTATTCCTGGCAGTTGCAGCTGCAAGTGCTGCAGGAAAGCTCGGGGCTGCTGATCACGCCCTGCAACTCATCAGCCCCTTCCTGCAGCAGCAACCCAACAATCCAAACGTCTTGATAGCTGCAGCAGCTGCTTACCGTGCCAAGGGAGACCTCAGCACAGCTCGCCGCTGCTACCAAAGCGCAGCAGCTGCAGCGCCCACCAACGAAGTTGTCCTGCAGGCATGGGGTGTTTTGGAGGCAGCAGCTGGCCGTTGTGATGCGGCCAGGGCCCTGTTCAAGCAGTCTGTCGCAGTGCAGCCCAGGCATATGCCTGCATATGTCGCATGGGCACAGCTGGAAACCCAGGCCGGCAATGTGCAGGCAGCGAGGTCACTGCACCAGCAGGCGCACAACATAAACCCTCACTCGGTCCCCAACCTCCATGTGAGTGATATGGCGGGTGGGGTGGGGACTCATGACGGGTGGCGACGTCAGCTGCTTCTAGGCATGGCTCTGCAGAGCCATGCTTCGCAATGCCGGCTTTGCAGGCCCTTCTTTGCAACCAGTCTACCACCGGCATCCCCCCCGTGAAAGCATGACATTGTTTCACAAGTCACAGAACTCTGCCATCCCTGTTGCGCACAACAAGGCGAAACCAGGTGCGCCCTCACTGCCATCACTGCCGTGTCATGCCGTGCTGTGCCATGCTGTGCCGTGCCTCGACACGCACAAACACCATACAGGCCTGGGCACAGCTGGAGTGGAATGATGGGCGATGGATGACAGCAGTGAAGCTTCTGGAGGCTGGGCTACAGGCCAACAGGCACCACCTTCCCACCTGGATGGTGAGACAACTGTATCTTTCTTGTCTTTGTCAGCATGTGTTTGTAGCACCCTCGCAATGTTTATTTGCTGTTGTATGCACCGATTCTAATAGCTGGAAGCTGGGCTACAGGTCAACAGACTTCACTTACCCACCTGGATGGTGAGACAACTGTATCTTTCTCGTGTTTATGGCAGCCTCACTATGTTCCCTGCGTGTTTCTTGATCCGGTTCCAAGAGCTGGGGGGTGGGCTGCAGGCCTAAGATTTCCACACCAGCTGCCCTCCTGGATGGTGAGGTATCTGACCCTAGGGGCAGCACACAGGCCGGTGGGAGCTAGGCTTTAGGGTCTCGGGGGTGGGGGCCACAGGGTGGGTGGGGCGGTGTTGCAACTAAAGGTTGCCATGTGGCCCTTGGTCTGCAGGGCACACCACTTGGAGCCCCTGTGGGGCGGGCTTTAGCAGTCCAACAAGTGGCTGGGCGGCAGAAACAACAGGAGCAACCGAAGCCATGTTTCCTTGCAGCCTCACTCACATTGCCTATCTCATCATCTGTTTGCTGTGGCATCGGCATCCCTGCAGGCTTTGGGCAAAGCCCGCTGGATGCTGGGAGGTGCAGCAGCATCTCGGCAGGTCTTCGAAGCAGCCGTCACACATTTAGGCCCCCTGCCGCAGCTGCTGCAGCAGTGGACCACACTGGAGCAGCAGGCGCAGCTCATACCAGCAGCACGGGCAGTCCTCAACTTCCAGGAGCAGCAGCAGCAGCAGCTGGGATGGCAGCCGTCTAGGCGCAGAAGACATGAGCTTGTGGCGCAACAGGAGCAGCAGCAGCAGCAACAACAGCAGCAGCCTGAGGTGCAGCAACAGCTGCAGAAGCTGCTGGCACAGTTGCAGGCACAAGCCGTAGCAGGTGCTGCTGGTGCTGGTGCCGCACAAGCACGTACTGCACAGCAGCCACAGCAGCAGCCACAGTCGCAGCCATCGTCACAACAGCAGCAGCAGCAGCAGCGAGTGCGGAAAAGGGCCAAAGCTGTGCAGGCACAGGCACCTGCCTTTTCTCAGCAGCAACCCACAGCACAGCAGCAGCCAGCAGCAGCAGCTGCACCTCCTGCACCTCGCAATGCCGATGACGCTGCCATTCTCGCTGGTGTCCCCAAGGACCGCCTCACCCACGTGCCTAGCCTGGTGTCTGCTGCTGTGATGGAGCACAGGGCTGGCAATGCAGGCAGGGCGCGGGACCTGTATGCTGCTGCACTCCAGCAGGACCCCACAAACCCCAAGCTGCTGCACGCGGTGGCTCAGATGTACCTCAAAGACGGGGACAGGGCAGCAGCAGAGCAGCACCTGGCAGCACTCCAGGTGTGTGAGGAATCGGGACATGCTTCTGTATGCTGCGCAGCACAAGGCAGCGCAACAACCCACACACACATGGTCTGCTGCAACACAGAGTGACTGCATAGGCATGAGCCTGTACAGCACTGTGCTGCACCCTCTTCCCTCCTTGCTTCAAGCACCTCTCTGCCTTGCTCCACAACCGTACATCGACGTTGTGGGTGCGGCATCTGCTCTGCGCTCTTGTGCTGCAACTGCTGCTGCCGGCACTGCTGCTGCCGGCACTGCTGCTGCCGGCACTGCTGCCGTCTCTGCTACTGCTATCACTGCTGCTGGCACTGCTGCTGCTGCTGCTGTCACCAGGCTGTTGACCCAAGCAATGGCCACCTGTGTCACACGCGCGGCCTGTTGGCCCAGCAGGAGGGTCAGCTGGATGAAGCCAGTGCCTGGTTCACACGCGGCACACACACACCATGTGAGGATTAGGGTTTGGGGTTTAGGGGGCGGGGCTCAGGCATGAGGGCCGGGAAGGGCGTGGTGCCAAGAGGCGCCTGAGGGCAGAACCCTGCTGTGCTGCGACGCTCGCTGCGGTTTGCTTGCAATGGCACGCCCAGAGAAGCAGCTACCTTGTGACCAAACACACACTGACGTTGTTGTCACGAACGTCTTTCTCCATGTGTGTGTGTGTGTGTGTGTGTGTCCCAGCCTGTCCACGCACCCTGATTTGACCCTGTGTTGTTGCCTGCTTGCAACGCGTGTTTCATCGCCGTCCTGCAGATGCGCGCGGGGCGCTGCTGTGTTTCGAGGGCCTTGCGGAGCTGCAGGTGTTCCTCGGGGACGCCCAGGGTGCCCGCAGCACCATCACCAAGGCGCTGCGCACTCGGCAGCCCAACGGGCGCTTCCTGCGTGTCGCTGGGCTGATCGAGAAACGGCTGGGCGACCTGGATGCTGCTGCTGGCCTGCTGAAGCGGTCTGTGTCCATTGACCCTCGGGCGTACAAGAGCTGGCTGGCGGTGAGTGTCCACAAGGCTGTGCTGCCTGTGTAGTGTGTGCTTTCGACCTCTTTCGACCTCTGCTGTGCGGTGTGGTGTGGCAAGGGTGGAAGAAGGCATGGGAGTGTGTGGACAGTGAAGCATGCATACAAGCAAAGGGCTCAGCAGGGGGCGCAGCAGGGGCAGGGAGGCGCCGGCTCGTACCTCAAGTCAGCCTGCTTGTCTCCTGTGCTGCAGTCACAATGCCTTGGGAGAGCAGGCTGCACGTGTTTTCGGGGCTGCCACAAACTCTTGATGTGTGTCCATCCTCCTGCTCTACCTCCTGCTGCTGCTGCAGCTGGCTGTCCTGGAGCGGCGTGCAGGTGACCATGCTGCTGCTGCGCGTGCCTTCCAGCGGGGCAGCGCGTGTGCGCCCCGCAACCCCCACATCTGGTACCTCTGGGGCTCCATGACGTGGAGGCAGGTCCGGGACTATAGGGCCGCCCGTCGCCTGTTTGAGAGAGCTACTGGCTACTGCCCAAGGTATGCAGATAACCACACAGCTATTTTTTCATTTTGCACATGCAGCTTCTAAGATGACAATTATCCTACGCCGGCACTGCGTTTGCATGCTGAGACGGCCCTTGCTCTCAGCACCCGCACAGCAAGCAGTGTGTGCTTGTTTGGCAAGTGTCATTGAGACTGAAAGCTGACCACTGCCTTGATGCTATACAGACCCTGACTCATCGTGCTCTCTGCGTGCGCATCCTGTGCTGGCCTCTGCAGGAACGCCCCCCTGTGGATGGAGTGGGCGATGATGGAGTGGGATGCAGCAGAAAGCCACGGCCGTGCGCGTGAGCTGTTCATGCAGGGTGCCTCTGTGCCGCTCAGCTACCAGCACCCACCCCTATACCAGGCCTGGGCTGAGAGGGAGGAGGCGGTGGGCAATGCGCAAGGCGCGGCTGAGCTGCGGCAGCGCTTTGTGGCGGTGGCCAAGGCAGTGCAGGGCCAGGGGCTAGGCAATGCAACAGCAGCAGGTGCCCTGTAGCCGTCATGTTGCATTTTGATTGCAGCATGGCAGTCGGTGTGTGGTGTGGTGATGTAGTGCGTGGCTGTTTGCTTGGCTTCCTGACTGGCAGCCTCGCATGTGGCCTGGTGTGGTACGAGCAGGTCTGCACACTGTGGCATGAGCAGCTCCGCTGGCAGCGCAGCAGCAACGGGTTGCCGATATCTGAGTTGCCTGGTCTGCAGCATGGCGGGGACAGAGGCCACCGCCGAGGTAGTGCAGGGCCAGAGCCAGGGCCAGGGCCAGGGTCTTACGAGCTTATTACAAGCCTTATTATTGTCACTGCAGCAGCGGCGGGCGCCAACAAGCTGCTTGGCCGGCAGAGCGGCGTGCAGCTTGGCCTGTAGCCGTGTTGGTGGTGTGGTTGTGATATGGCATGCAGCATGGTGTGTGGTATGTGAACATGATTGTCTGGTGTGGGTTGGCGACATGTGCAGGCTCAGGTGTGGTGCATCAATGTTGGTGTGCAGCATGCCGTGTCAAACAGCTTCCAACACTCAAGCAGCAGCAGCAGCATCATGCTGTGGCACAGCAGCAGCAATGGCAGCAGCAGCAGCACCACCAACAGCAGCAGCAGAGCTTTGCAGCAAGTAGACGGGCACCTTCATGGCAAGCAGCAGCAGCACTGCTGCAGCAGGAGCAGCAGCAGCTGGGTATGGTCACCAACTTGAAAACCTGTGCAAATGCCATACAGGCACTCGTCCTCACAATCACCACAGACAGGTGCTAGGCAGCAGGAAGCAGCAAAGAATCTCTGTATTTATGCTTCACCGGTTCAAACATACCTGCAGTCGAGGTTGTCCAATTTCCAGGGGGGCACTTCTCAGGAGCTGTACTGCTTAGGAGCTGTACTGCTCAGGAGCTGTATATACAGTGCAGTACTGCATGGCTTGGCTACCTGAGGTTTTGATCATCTGTGGTGGCTCGCTGTTGAACAGAGGTGCTACACAGGCTTGTATGACACGTGATACACAGTATGAGGCTGCAACTAGGGCTGACACGTGCGCGCAGCCGTGGCCACACACTCAACGCCAACGACAAAGTGACAAGCGCATGTTACGCAGAGCGACCGTTATGACATGCAGCAGTTCTGTTTTTATTTGTATCGTCGTTGGAACCTCCCACCATCACCATGCCTTTCAAGATATACAGCACTTGTAGTGATGGCAGGTGCAGCAGCACTCGCGGAGCTTGGCCGAATGAGCAAACTGCAGTCTGCAGGATCCTTTTACAACCTTTGCACGGTATGTTTGATGCAGTTTCACTGCGCGTTGTGGGCCTTTGTTGATAATGATGTGCTGCTGCTGCTGCTGCTGCTGCTGCGCTCGCATGCCCAGCACAGGCGGTGTTGACTTCTGTTGAGCTGGAAATCTGGAAGCTCTAGCTGGAAGTGCACACATCACTGCTGTAGTGTGCGCACCACCTTGCACAGGCACTTGGCTACCAGGTGTGTTGTATGTGCCTTGCTTTGCCAGTGTACACACATTTGTGCAGCCTGTTGTATGTTTGCTGTCCCAAACTGTCAGTGGGATTCAGCTGGATGCCACATACTTGGACTTGACAACTTGAAACCCACGCGGAGGGTCCCCAAAAGGGCTGAGTCCTGATCTACACCTTGAAAATGTGGCTAGCAAGGTCAGTTGGGTCCTCACTAGGCATCTCTGGGCAGTGTTTGTCATGCTTTGCGTTGGGTTTTGTGTGCTGCATATCATGCACCAGAAGTTGCTGCATTGCCCAAAAACAGCTGGCTCTTCACTAGGCAACCCTCAGGGCCTGTCATGCATGCTGCATTGCTGCTGGTGTCTTCGCAGACAATCCTCAGGAAAATTACCTGAGGATTGTCTTTGTTGTTGTTGCTGTGTGTGCTGCCTGCATGCCCTCACCCCGCAGTCAAGGCTTTGCCGGAGGGAACATGAGGCTGCCAGGACACAATGTGGCTGCAAGAAACTAGTCTTCTCTGTTGACGGCGTCATGCTGTGCCCGGAACACGATCAAGCTCGAAGGCAAGGACAGTTCCATGCTGACATGCAGCGGTGACAACTACAGCCATGGAACGTGCCTGAGACGACTGCACAAGCCACCGACACCAGGACCACAATCCACGCCCTCCCCTGCAAGACAGCATGCAGCCGCATGCCATGAAGCTGCAATGGCTGTATGCTGTTGTGCGAGGGCTTGGTTTGCTGCGCCCCATGGGGCTGCCAGGGTGGTCAGGAAGGGCCTGGGAGCCCTCTGCAGGTGGCTGTGTGCACTGCTGGACTGCACCCCCCAGCCAACAGCAACCTGAAGATGTACCACACAACTGCAAGAACTGGATGACACAACAAGGCTGCGTCGACTGTACAGACAGCTACCTCAGCACCAGTGACAGTACTGTCAGCCTGCTGTGAGTACCACCCTGAACAGCTCACACGGGCTTCACCAGGCTGAGCCAGGTTGCCAGGACACGTGCAAGCACAACTGCAGCAGCAGCAGCCGTCCCTGCGGCTGCTGACATCCCTGAATGCAGGACACTATGGACTACACTAGCATCTCTGCAACTGATGTGGCACACCGTTGCCATGGACTTGCGCTGAACCCAGCAACATGTCAGCTCTCCCAGCACAGGCCAAGTGTACATGTCGTAGCCGAGTGCAAGAGCAACATGGCGAATTAGTCGTAGCCGAGCGCAACATGGAAGCGCGCGCTGCGTTGGTCGTTCCAGGCATACTCCAGGCGCACAGCCCCCAGCGGCGAGTCGATCCTGATGCCGGCACCGTAGCCGTAGCCGCTGCACAGCACACACAGTGAACAAGCACGCTGTGAGTGGAGGTGATGGGGACACTCCACGCCTGCAAAGACACTGTCGATCAAGCCATGAGTGTTGAGCTGCAGTAGGAATTTGTCAGTGTTGAGCTCCCCTGGGCGATAGGCTGCCTACCCACAAGCCATGCCGCCTTGCTGCCAAGTTGTAGCAGTACTGTTAGCAGCTCATGTGCATGGGCGCACATGTGAACTCCCGCATGCTTCATGTTGGAGGTGCGCGGGCTCATTCAGAAGTTGCTGGTGAGCTACATGAGACTGATGGGGTTACCTTCACAAGGCCTATTGTGCTGGACGTGATCAAGGCTAGGCTGTCCCGTGCAGGGTTTCTTGTGCTGTACAGCACATGTGCACAGCTGTGTTCATATGCTTCTGCCTTACCTGCCAGGCTTGCCGCGTGTGCCTGCAGGGTCCCCCAGCACACTCTCCCCAGAGTCCAGGTCAGTGCCGTAGTCAAAGAACAGCACACCCGACAGCGGCTTGGCCAGGGTCATCCTGCAGCAGCAACACATGACACAGCAAGAGAGGTCATGCAACGGCAGAGCAGCCACCAGCTACAGCAGCAGCATCTGTGGGCATGTACGTGTCGCATCGCCTTTGTTTCAAGAGACTAACATGCAGTCATGGCAGCACACGCTGCTTGCTGTTTGCAGGATCTGCTCCAAATGATGCGCACAGTGTGCATGAGTCCATCGCATGGCAGAGTGTGGCTGTGTGATGTCTCAATGCACACATAGATTGCACACATAAGCAACAAGGGGCAAGCTGCCGCTGTAGTGTGATGCACTACTCACCGTAGCTCAGCAGAGCCCTCCACAAAGTGACGCCCAGACCCCACGCCCCCCTCAGCATAGCCCCGCACACTGTTGGTCCCGCCCAATGGGAAGGCCTCGTAGGGTGGAAGATCACCATGAACTCCGCCTGCCTTGGCCCTGAAGTTCACGTCGAGGGGCCCAATGGACAGGGGCTGCTCAGCCCGCAGCCTCAAACGGGTGAAGCCCAGCCAAGAGGGCCGGGCCGGTACTGCCATCTCGGCAGATGCTGCAACCTGGCTGCCATCCGTTGGGCTGCTGCAGGTATCAACATCACCACAGCAAGGGCGACAAGGGAAGTATATGAAGCAGGGTGTCAGGTGGGAAACACAGCAAAGCACACGGCTGTGCAAGGCCCTAGTAATCTGGGCACTTCTGTGAACACAGCCCAAGCACTGATGGTACACATGACAGCACCCGGTGGCTTGATGCAGGCCAAAGCCCCATCCTGTGGTGCATACCACGTCACGACGGCGACAAGAACAGCACACCCCGCCCCACCTCAGATAAGCCCTCGCCCCATACACATTGCACTACATGATTCCTTTGAAACACCGCACCACAACGACAGCAGGAACAGCATACCCGCCCTCACCTATACACCATGCTGGCGAGTCCCATGAGGCTGCTGTCACTGGACTGGCCACTGAAGGTGAGAGGGGCGCCGTACGCGTCTGACAGCAGCGGGCAGCCGTGGCTGTCAATGCAGCTGCTGCGCTGCCACGTGAACCCTGCAGCCAGCAGGTTGGCAGCATGTTTGAGACACATGCGACCTGCCATATTGCCTACATCAGCTGCCTGGGTGCCTGGAGGTCTGCCAGACAGGCTGTGCACCTCAGCCCTGAAACCCTGTGCCTTGAGCCCCCGACATCCAAGTGCTCTACATCGTCAACTGGGTACCATCCACAACCCACAACCCTGACATCCCTTGATCAAACCCCTGACATCCACAACCAAAAGCCTGACACCCACAATCGAAAACGTGACACCCACAACCAAAGCCCTGACCTGCAGTCCCGCTCCAGTTGGCCGCCAGGGGCCTCCTCCACTCCACACCAGCAACCAGGCGCCCCAGCGTCACAGTGTCAGGGCTGGACCCGCCCGAGGCCTCAGCAGGAGCGTCAAGGGAGGAGGGCTCCGCGTCCAGGGCCTGCCCGTGGATGGCTGCAGCAGACGTCCTGCGGGGTGTTACGTTGTGGTGTGGGCGGCAGGAGCAGTAGGGGCAGCAGAAGCAGGGACGGCAGGAGTTGCATGTCGGCAGCGGTTCAGAAAGCAGCGCTGACAGGGCATGCATGCAATTGTGTGGATTTGAAGGAACACAGCTGCACAACCACCACACAGCGACACAGCCACACAGCCAAGTATTGACATGTGCACCTGCACAGCCAACACACAGCCACACAGCCACCACACAGCCACACAGCAGCCTGCTTACCGTGTGTTCATGATGCTCAGGGTCCTGCTGGTCCTGTTGGGGTCTCCATGAATCCACGGGTCCACCCACTGGCCCCTGAACAGGCTGTCTGCTTGGCCCAACTCAACCAGGGCTGACAGCTTCTGGTTCAAACCCAGGAAGTTGCGCTCACTGCAGGCAAGGCGACAGCACGCACACACAATAACATTATCAACACACAGATAGACAGGCAGTACACAGGGGCGCATGCAAAAGCATGCAGGTAGTGCCGGTCAGTGATGACTTGTGGCAGATGTGATTACTACATTGTATGGGGGAGACTGGGGCAAATGAAGACTCTGGTCAGCAGGCACGCGCGTGGCACAGTTCTACTGGCACTAAGGAAGCTCTGTTGGAGTGTAACCCAGCATCTCTGTTGACAATGGACATGCGAGGGTGTGGCGGTGCGGACGTCGAAAGCCTGCTGCACCTCCGACACCATGCACCCTTTGATAGAACCATGCGCCCTCACCTGTATGTGAAGTTGCCCACAAAGCCGGGCATGTTGCCCGCTGCCCTGCCTGCTGCACTGATGCCTGTGCCTGCACCCAGTCCACCAGTCTTCCGCTCAACCAGGTTGATGGTCAGGTCAACCTGGAACCAGGGGGTGGGGGTGGGGACATGAGGGGGTGAGCAGGCTTTTGAGAGGGGGCATGGGGCTGGGTATGGCGTGTTTGCGAAGTTAGCATAGCAGTGAATTGCTCTCTTCCTGCAAAGGCCCACCAGTCAGTGTGTGTCCACCCCTTGAAGACCTGGATTTACTGTGAGGACCAGTAACGGTACGAGGAGCAGGGGAGGCAGTACCTTGGGATGTGACTCGGTCGAGTCCTCAGCCTCCTGTGGCACAATGTTGACGTCCTCAAACAGCCCAGTGCTGTAGATCGAGTCAATGTCCTGCTTGGCTTGGCGCAGGTTGTACACGCGGCCAGGCTGCAAGTGCACATATTGAAGAGCATTGGCAGCGTGTGGGCACATGAGCCGTGGCATGCAGGGATGAACGGGGCTTTTGGGGTGGCACGAGTTCAGGCCTATGCCTATAAGAGTGAGCCAACGATCAGTATCATGTGGGGCAGGGGATGTTGGGCACGACCGCAGGTGTACACAGGTATGTAGCAGGCTGTACACACAGCCAGGCTGCATGCCGACAGACAAGGGCATTGGCAGGGTGGGGGCATATGGACAGTGGCATGCGGGGTCCACAATGCATGCCCACCTGTGTGGTGATGTGCCTCTGTATGACAGAGGGCTTAGTAGCACCTTGGGGCTTAGGGCTGTTGGTCTTGGGGTCTAGGAACGTGAGCTCCAGTGACCCCACAGTGGCCTCCCCCACTTGTAGGTCTACTATGCCGCTCTCAAAGCCAAAGTCAACCACCTGTAAAGGCAAGCAGGACAGCGGAATGGTCATGCTACAGCAGAATTGATGCTGACATGAGCATCACGCAAAAGAAGCATGGCAGGCTATCAACTGTATTTCACACCAATGGTGTCACTTTCAGAGCAATTGCACCAATGGATCACTGTCAATGGCCTTTCATGCAAGCAGGGCAGCAGACAATGAACACACCTCCAGCCAACACCAACGCTGGCACCATGCCAACGTCAGCATCACAAAATCAAGCAGGCTGCCAGCAGTGCTACAGCCTGGCCCACATGACAACCCCACCTGGCCCAGGATGCCCCGCTGCTGGTACCAGTCGTCCAGCTTCTTGACCGCCTTCCCGAAGGCCACAAAGTTGAGGGGCTGGCCATACAGGGGCTTGAAGGCACGCTCCACCACACGCGTGGGCAGCATGCTGGCGCCACGGGCCACAATGCCACGCAGCTCAGGGTTGGCAGTCACCTGCGGTTGGCACCAACAGACAATGCGGCAGCAGACACAGCAAGAGGCGTCAGCAGACTGGGCAAGGCGCGCCAGTTGGCAAAGCAAGGGTCACCAGAGTAAACACAGCAATAGGCATCCGTGAATAAACCAAGGACTGTGCATCGACACACTTTGGCTGCCAGCAACGCACGCTGCTGACAATTTAGGCCAAGTGACCAGTACTGTCATGAGGCTTGTGCTGTTGTCAAGTCAGCAGCTGCACCCGACCACCCACCTTGATAACGAGCTTGACCCCGTCCCGGG
Source organism: Chlorella sp. KRBP (assembly GCA_004335735.1). Lineage (NCBI taxonomy): Eukaryota > Viridiplantae > Chlorophyta > Trebouxiophyceae > Chlorellales > Chlorellaceae > Chlorella > Chlorella sp. KRBP. The sequence continues at coordinate 13,490 of QAXK01000036.1, forward strand.
TGTCCTCAGCATCAGGCACACAGCTGCTGAACCACCCTGCGTCAGCGCAGCACCACATCAGCGCAGCACCGCCAACAGAGGCCGGAGGATCTTGCCTGGTGTGAACAGTTCCCTGGCTGGTTGAGATCTCCATGAAGGAGGGTGAGCAGCAATCATCTGTGACTGTACTGCACCTACCAATGCCGCTGATGTCGTGCTGTAGGCACTACAGCCAGAGGTACAGTCCGCTTGACTGAATCGGTTGCCGCTGACAGCACCAGATGCATGCACACGCACCTGTTGCAAACACGCGTTTGAGGTCCGACTCCACCTCTTTGAGGGTGTAGGCAAAGTTGGGGCGCGTTGTGAGAGCATCATACGCAATCTTCTTCAGTGCCTCATTCACACCCACCACCTCAACCTGCAGGGGACACACCAGACACGTCAAAAAGATGCTGCGGCGGGAGAAAGACAACTGCTGACGCGTGTGCCTGAGTTGACCAGGTCGCACCCCTTCTTGACTTCACACGGTGTTGGGTGCTGTCCGGTACCGGGGGTGAGGGAGTCAGTAGCACCTGGGCTGCACCACCATGCCAAATGCACGGCGTCTATGGCAGGGTCTGGGAGCAGTGAGCAAGAATGGACCCCATCTGGGTCACTGCTGCCGTAGCAAGGGGGCACTGGTTGACAGGCATGCGTTCATGCAGCTGTCTGTGGCACATGACTCCTCTGTGGCCCGCTGGGACAGAGCGTGCAACACTCAGAATGTGTGCCCGTGTCTGTGGCCGCCCTTTCTAATCTGTCAGTGTGACTCTCATACAGGCGGCGCGCTTTGCATCAGAGCAGGCCTAGTGCACACCTCACTGATCAGAATGCGCTCCTCTTCCTCATCCTGCTGCTTTTTCTGCTTCTTGCCAGCTGCTGCCCCTCCTCCCCCAACGCGTCCCAAAGGGCTCAGCATCGCGAATGGAGGCGTGAAGTACACACGCCTGCCTGTGGTGGTGCTGTTCCTGCTGCTGGCAACTGCTGACAGGCTGCTGCATTTGAACAACTTCTGCTGCTGGGGCTGGCCTGTGCAGGATGCAGCACTGAGGCTACCCTGCACAGCACTTATAGCACTGGTTGCTCTATGGTGCAGCTCATTCAGGGCGCTGATCACTTGATCCATGCAACTGGCTTATCATGCAGTAGATCAGTGTCCAAGGAAGCAGTTACAGCAGTCTGCTGCAGCAGAACGCCATCCAACGGTCAGGAATGTCAGTAGTGCTGCCACATAGATGTCTGAGGTTAGTCAGAGTAGCTGCACGTGCGTTCCCACATTGTCACACAATCACACCGGTACCGGCCTGGGGTGGTGGGCGGGCACTTGATCGACGTGTCAGCCGGTGTACAGGCGACGCAACTGGTACAACTATTAAGATCGTCTGCTTGACGGCAAAAACTCCTCGATTCGGTTTGAATCTGCAGCTGCAGCACTACAGGTAGATCACTTCATTGGGCTGTTGCCTGGTGCTGCTCCAGTCGGTCGACGGTGTCATCAAATTGAACTGGACAAACTCGTTGAGGTCTTCAAAGCTGCAACAAGGCACCCAGTGGCAGGATGGCGGACATAGAGCAGGTGCTGCTGCAGCAGATAGCAGACAAGGGCAGCATAGCAGACACTGGTGATTTTGCTGCTGAGCTCAAGGAGGACCACTTGAAGGTGGTTGGTGTCATGAAGAGCCTGGAAATGGCAGAGATGGTGGAAGTAAAGGTAAGGCACACGATTGGTCCTGCAGATGATGGGATGCAGGGGTCCTGGGGTGCTGCACTGTGCATCAACCACCACCCTTCTGAACAAACTGCTAAAGTTCATGGCATACTTGGTTTGTCGAACCAAGTCAGCCCTCTGCAGTGCAGAAGCCAGTAGCCAGCAACAGGATTCTGAATGCCTGTCGCACCTGCCCACACCCCACGGCACCCTTCCTCACCCCACCCCACCCGTCACAACCCCACAACCTCGACAATCACTGCTACAACTGCACCCTGCAGGACATCAGCCACTCCAAGTACGTGCTGACATCAGAGGCGGAGGCCTACCTCACTGCAGGCTCACCAGAGGCACAGCTGTTTGCAGCAGTGCCAGCAGAGGGGGTGGCCCTCGCGACAGTCAAGGCCACTCTGCCCCCAGAGGTGGCTGACGTGGGCTTCAAGCAGGCCATGCAGCAGAGATGGGTGGCATTGGACAAGTCAGGCGGGGAGCCACGCATTGTGCGCAAGGTGAGGGGCTGCCCAGTGAGAGCGATGGAGGCAAGCAGCAATGGCATCTGCCTGCCCCAGCAGCAGTCTGCAGGGCAGATCCCAGGGAGCAGCATCCCGCTTGCAGACGTTTCTGTTCAGTTAGTTGCAGCTGCATCCACCTTCCTGCCTTTTCTCCAACAAACCCTTGACTTCCCTCCCTTGCCCTTCCCCTCCAACACATACCAACTCGATTCCCTGCTCCTTCTGGGCCTCGTGTCTCCTGCGCCTGTACACACACACACCCTCAGGTGGACGCCATCACAGACAGCACCCAGGCGCTGCTGCGTGACGTGGCAGAGGGGCGGGAGCTGCCCAAGGCAGAGGCAGAGAACCTGCAGAAGCGGCGCAAACTCATCAAGCTGGAGTGAGTGCCAGCCGCCTGCATCCCCCAGCAACAGCAGCGCTCAGCACATCATGCACACATACAGGCAGTGCTGCTGGGGCTGCTGTGCGTGCAGTGGCCAGCCAGAGGGTGTTGCAAGGCGCCCAAGCAGCTGATTGGCCACTGGTCCAGTGGTGTTGCACAGGGGTCCGCACAAACAGGGGTCCATACAGGGTGCATATCTCAACAGGCCGCCTCTTCAATACATCATCCTAGGCCTTGTGGTGTTGTCTGCAGTCACTTCTGGGTGCTGCTTTGAAGTCGCGTGTCACTGCATGAAGCCTCAGCACCACACCTTGTTCACTGAACGGGGTTGACTTCATGAAATCTTCAGCAATCACGAAGTCCAGCTGACCCTGCATCGTTGGTTGGCTAACACCCGGTGTGGTGCTGCCTGGTGTGTGGTGCTGCGCAGGACCTGGAAGACTTACTGCATCAGCAAGGGGTCCAAGTTTGCCCTGCAGCGCAAGAAGCAGGCCACTGAGCTCACCAGCGAGATGATTGTAAGGTGGGCAAGGCGCAGGCAGCAGCAGCAAGGGGAGCAGCAGCAGCAAGGGGAGCAGCAGCAGCAACAGCAGCAGCAGCGGCAGCAGCAGTAGGAGTAGCAGCAGCAGCAGCAGTGGGAGCAGATCACTGCACTCGCACCACCGCCACTCAACTGTCAGGCGTTTGACTTGGAGGCATGTGTTTAAACACCATGTAGTTGTTGCAATACTTGCTTATATGTGACACATGTGACACACCTCAACTAGTAGTTTGTAGTGCTCGTGTGTTCTGGAGCCACACAGCGAGCACCGTTGTTTCCTGGCTGCTGCTGCAGTGGCTCATGGCGCACAGAGGACTTCAAGGAGTACAACTTCAATGCCATGGGGCAACCCATCGTGGGGGGCCACCTGCACCCGCTCATGAAGGTGGGTGGGGGTTGGGCTGTAGGTAGATGAAGAGGTCTGTCGAGGTGTTGTGGGATGGTGGGTGGGGGGTAGGCTGTAGGTAGATGGGGAGGCATGTCAAGGTGTTGTGGGATGGTGGGCCGCAAGACCTCAGCAGCAGACGCAGCAACAAGCAAAGCAGCAGACTCTCGGGCGCATGACACCGAGCTGCGAACACTCCCAACCCTGCACCCTCCATTCCCTCCTTTACCCTGCTGCCCGCCCTCAACCTGTCCTCATTTGGTGTGTGCCCTGTACACGCCCACAGGTGCGCAGCCAGTACCGCAAGATCTTCACCAACATGGGCTTCGCAGAGATGCCCACCAACAACTACGTGGAGAGCTCCTTCTGGAACTTTGACAGCCTCTTCCAGCCGCAGCAGCACCCGGCGCGTGACGCACACGACACCTTCTTCCTCACCAGCCCAGCAACCAGCGACACCTTCCCTGAGGACTACTTGCAACGTGTCAAGGTGGGTCGGTGTCTTCGTGTTGATAATGTTATGCCAACGTTGAGGCCAAAGGGGAAAGCACAAGGCGGGCACAGCGCAAGGGGCGGGCACCGTGTGTGTCGGGTGTGTGGGTCGGTGTGCGCTGGCAAGGTGTGTCACAACGGTTGACACAAGGGATGTGAGCACACCTGACCCTCCAGCACAGACCATCAGATTGGCTGGAAGTCACCATCATTGCGTGTGGTTGAGTGTGGGGTGGGGTATTCCGGTGGTTCGTGGGGTGAGTGGGTGAGGAAGGGTTGGGCTGGTGGCTGCTTGTGCGCCATAGCCATGCATCGGACAAGGCGCCGAGCAGCTGGTGCAGTTGCAGCTGCAAAGCAGTACACAACAGGCAGGCAGCACTAACAAAGTAGCACTGACAGGCGTCCTGCGTTGCTATTGTGGTGATGTTCTGCAGGCGGTTCACGAACACGGAGGCTACGGCTCAGCTGGGTATGGCTACTGCTGGAAGCGCAGTGAGGCTCAGAAGAACCTGCTGCGCACACACACCACAGCAGTCAGCA